>PVJC01051771.1:0-11384 GCA_004026665.1 Murina feae
AGATCCATAGAGAAGACTCCCCCGATTCTTTCCACCCTCCCCAGCCCCCTTCAATGCTCCCCACTCACCCCCCAATCCCCACCTCTCCCTCAGCCCCACCCCAGACCCAAGTGCATCCAATATCATTCGAAAACCAACAGCTGGGAGATACGGGGTATCCCCCAAAATGCATATACACTTAGCAGCAGGTAGCTCAACTGATGCTTCTTTCTTTTCAGATCTAACCCACTGGAATGCATAATCATTCACAGTGTGTACACCTTCATGGGGGACACCCCACAGAATAGTGCTGGATGGGAAACTGAGGCCGGGGGCAGAGGGACTGATTCTGGGTGGACAGCAAGGTTGGGAGGCAGCACACACAGAGGGGAAGGTTCAAATCCCAGCTCTGTCCTCACAGCCACAGGACCTGCATGGGTTGGGCCGGAGCCTCCGTGCCCCTCCTCGCAGCCGCCAGGGACTGAAACAGCTGCTGGGCCTGGCCTGGCCTGACCGGTCACTCCCCTCGCTCATCTCCATCCCCCTCCCCTGAGCTCAGGTGCCCACCTCCTTCCCAGGAGTGTTTTCGGGAGTGGGTGGACCCTCCCTCTCCTGTGGGCCTTCCCAGGGGCAGGTAAGCCCCTCCCATTTGCAGTCACCCAGACCCTCAGCTGGAGCAGTTCCAGCCCCGGGTCCTGGGACCAGGAGCCCAGGCAGCCTCCTGGGGGTTCGGACCAGGGTCCGGGAAAACCCGTGGACTCCACGGGCCCCCCTGCTCTGGTGCTGAGCCGAAGCCTAGGACTGTGGTCTGGGCCCTCGGGGGAAGATAGGGAACACCCACTCCCTCCCCAGCTTTGGAGTTACATGGGAACCTGGCCCCGGGGCACAGATCAGCCCCGGGCCCAGGGCACCAGGTACATGCCCCATCCATGCCACCCACTTGCAGGAAACAGTTACAGCTTCCGCTCTGCTGAGTGCCTGATGCCATCGATCCCCCTTCTGACAACTATGGGATAAGCATTTCACGGAAAAGAAAACTAAGGCTCAGAGAGGCTGAGCGGCGGCTTAAGGTCACACAGCCAGGGGCGGCAGAGTCAGCATTTACCCCAGCCCTGCTCCTCACCCTGCCCCCTGCTGCATGCCTCCTTCATGGGCTGGAAAACCTCTGCCAACCCTTGAGTCTTTTCTCTCAGCCTCAGCCTGCCCGCCTGTAAAAGGGGCAGTTCGCTTAGATCAGGAGGCGGCTTTTTCGGTTAAGGGCCAGACAGTCAATATTTTAGGCTTCGCAGACCAGATGGTCTGTCTCAGCTACTCAGCTCTGCCGTTACGGCAGGAGAGCAGCCGCAGACCGGAAGTAACGGAACTGCAGGCTGCGCACAATGAAATGTGTATCGTGGACTGAGACTTGCATGTCATATAGAGTCCACATGCCACAGAACATCGCCCTTTCCCCACGCGGAAAATGGAGATGCCCTTCTCCGCCCACCTGTGGCCAGAGGCAAACAGCGGGCGGGCTGGGCATGGCCTGGGCGCCGCCCGAGGGCCTTGGTTGGCTGAACCCCCCGATTCCTGGGGGCTCTTGGAGCTGACAAGCTCCCTGCCTCTTTGGTGGAGTGATTCCTCCTCCGGCCTCTGTGAAGGGGACCCAGGCTCCCCAATGGACTGGGACCAGAATCCTCTGTGGATCCCTCCCCAAGTCCCCACTGATGGCCCCTGCCCCCCACCCCATGCTCAGCAACCAAGGGTACAGGAGGGGGGTGGAAGGAGTAAAGGGGGGGGCAGTGAAAGGAGATGTGGCTTGAGATGGCCAGGAAGTAGAGGTGATGGGGAAGTCTGGAGGATGCCCTGAGGAGGGACAGAGCTGGCACATGGAGCTGGGGGAGGGGCGCTGAGCAGGCTGAGAGGTCAGGGCAGAGCAATGCGTCCGACAGGAGCCGCCAGCCCGGGCCTACCTTGCACCCCGAGGATGTAGCGCCGAGCAGCAGACCCTGCGGGGTTACTGGCTCTGCACTGGTAGAGGCCGCTGTCACCCACCTGGGCCTGGGCCAGACGCAGGGAGCCCGACGGGAGGAGGCGATGCCTGCAGGAGGGAGGGGCGCCGGTGAGACCCCAACCGTCCCCAGACAAAAGCAGTGCAGGCACCCACCCTCCCCCGCTCCCCCTGCCCCACCCCCACTTCCCTGACCTGCCAGCCAAGGCCAGGCCTCACCCAACCCGTGAAACAGCACTGAATTAGGAGGCTGCCAGCTTGGGTTCAAGTCCAGACTCTGAACCTTTCCTAGCTGGATGAAGAAAGTCCTTTTGCTTCTTGGAGCCTCCATTTCCTCATCTGCAGAATGGGCAGCTAAGAGGGACTGGGGCTGGGGAACCGACTCTGCGTTGACTTGACCCTGGGCCCGGTGCCGGCTCACTGCTGGACCCCTGCTGACTCCCCCTCCTCTAACGCACACGTGTGCCACCTCTCGGCCCTCCCGAGTGGGGAGGGAAGGTGGGGGGAAGAGGCTGTATTTAGAGGCCCTTCCCATGGCTTCGGGGGAGAATCTGCCAGCTGGAGGCTCGCTGCGGGCGAAGTGCAGGGTGCTCTGCAGGGTTCTACTGACCAGACCAGCGCTGCATTGGGCCCTTAGGAGGAAGCTGTGAGGGCCCGTCTCTGCCCTCCCCCATCCCACCCCCCTTGCTGAAGCCACCGAGTTCCATTGCATGGGGATCCGGGACCCCCAGCCAGGCTCATGCAGCTGGGCTGGACCCCAGGGGCCCCTGCAGACATGATGTCACCACCCACATGAGCTGGTTCCTCACAACCCCTGCCTCCGTAAGCAGAGAGGGCAGCTGTGGCCACTGGCCCCGGCTGGCCCCGAGTGCAAGTGGCCAGCAAGGGGGTGGGGACTCCCCAGGCTACAGCTGGGCTCGAGAGTTTCTGGTCCCCACTCCTATCTCCCGTTTTCTCCCCGGCAAATGGGGGTGACGGTCATCCCATCTCCCAGGCAGCTGCAGGCAATGTGCTGGGCACGTACTTCGCCAACAGGTCGCTGCTGCTGCTGCTGCTGCAGTTCCCTCTCTGCATGGCCTTGGGCTCCTCGCCTTGCCCTGCTGAGCCCTGCGTCCCCATCTGTAAAGCGAGGCAAGAGCCCCTGTCCAGCCACGCCCTCTCCCGGTGTGTCTGGGGCATCTAGCAGGCACCTGGGCAAGTTCTCCGAGGACATCTATACATGATTCGATGGGTGGTGGCCTCTAGATCCTGGCACTGGACCGGGCCACCCTGTCCTGCCACGGGCTGGCTACGTGGGGCTGGGCAAGCCACTCAAGCTCTCTGTGCCTCAGTTGTCTCGTTTTGGGAAACAGAGACAACAGCAGTGTTTGTATCCCACACAGCACTGTCCAGACTAGAATGACCTAATTCACAGCCCAGTGCCTGGAACAGACGAGGACTCCACAAAGGTCAGCTGTTACCATGGTGACAACAGTGCATCCGTAAACAATACACAGTGCAGTTTTGTATTGTTTAAAACACAAAATGGCATCGTGTGTGTGTGTGTGTGTGTGTGTGTGTGTGTGTGTGTGTGTAGGACGAACCCATTCATTTTCACTGTTGTATAGTATTCCCTTGCATGATCAGGCCACGGTTGCTTAATTTATTCCCCATTGGATGGATGTTTAAACACATATATTTTTCTTTCCTTCCTTCTTTCTTTCCCTCCTGTCTTTCTTCCTCTTGTTCTTTCACCTCCAGAGCTCTCTGCAAAGAGCCGTCTGGTGTCCCCCACGCACAGAGCTGTATGGTATGTCCCCCACGCACAGAGCTGTCTGGTGTCCCCCACGCACAGAGCTGTATGGTATGTCCCCCACGCACAGAGCTGTCTGGTGTCCCCCACGCACAGGAGCAGGACCCCTAGGCCACAGACCTGAACACCGGCAGCTCTAACAGGTGGAGACTTCATCACTCACACCGACAGGATAGGGCTTCTCACCTGAATCTCCTAGCCATGCCCGTCGCTGTGGTTCAGTGGGTGATTATCACACCATGAACCAGGAGGTCATGTAGGGGCACATGCCCGGATTGTGGGCTCAGTCCCCAGGAGGGGCACTGAAGGAGGCAGCCAGTGGAGGTTTCTTCTCATCACTGATGTTTCTATCTCTCTCTCCCCCTCTCCTTTCCTCTCTGAAATCAATAAATATATACATATATTTTTTATCTCCTAGCTATCCGCAAAACATGCCGATTCCCGGGCCCAGGTGGCTCTGAGTCAGGTGTCAGGGGACCATCCCTTGGGAGCCCTGCCCAGGGACACAGGAAGTGCCCCATCCTGAGAGGCGGCACGGCAGAGCTGATGGGGCCCGGCGGTGACAGCAAATGGCCCCAGCATGCCCGCCCTCTGCCTCTTACAGGCTGACCTTGGGCCAAGCACTGCATCTCCTGAGCCTCGGCGTCCTCACCAGAAGTCACAGGAGAGGGTGAGCACCAAGTGACACGATGCCGGTAAAGCCCACGGCGCCCGGGACATAGTAAGTGCTCATGGAATGGCCCTGCTGTTAGCCAGAACCCCCACCCATCCTGCCTGGCCCCCCTGAGCAGGTCCAACGTGGAGGGACAAGGCCACACGGGGCCGTATTTGTCCCAGTGACAGGCGAACCTCTGCCCCGCGTGGCGCCACTCTCCCGCTTGGCTTTTCTCGTCTCGTTTTTTTCTCTTATTAGTAGATTCGTGTTGACATCCCCCAAGCAAAGGCCGGATCGGCTGGAGGCTGAGACGCACGCTGCACCACACTCGGGGCAGGGATGCGGTTTCCTCCAGGACTGCTCAGCGAACCTCGGCTGGCGAAGCGGGGCCAGCGTGGGTCAGTGGACAGAGGTCTGGGCTGGGAGACAGAGTTCTGGATCTGAGGTGCAGTGTTTGGGAAAGACACGCTGTGCAACCTCAGGCAGGGCGGTCACCATCTCTGAACCCCGAGGACTTCCTATTCAAAAAGGCAGCTCTGGACCCCTTTATCTCAGAGGTTGCCTTCTGGGACTCGAAAGACCACAGAATCTCTTGCATCCTCCCTCACCAAGCCCTTAAAGGGATAGGAAGTGGGAGCATCTGGAAAAAGAAAGAAAAGAAAAAAAAAAAACAAGAACAAAAGAAACTTCCAGAAATGTAGACAATGTGTCTTTCCTGTGAGCCGCCCCAGAATAAGAATGCTGCTCTCTACGACACAGGGGAAGAAACGGAAGAAGTGAGAGTCCATTTCCCAGACGGACAAGCTGAGGCCGGCCTCACAGAGCCTGTGCTCACTTTCAGTGCCCGTCTGGCCACATCGCACTTCTCTTCCACCACCGTCCCCTGGGGTTGCCCACTGTTTGCTGGACAGAACCCAAGCACAGTATCATGGCTTGGAGGACCCCCAGGCCAGTCCCCCAACCCCACCCGACCTCTTCCTCAGGGGCCTGGCCCTTCCCACCTCCACGCCTTTGCTCATGCTGCCTCCCTGCCTGGGACACTCCTGCACCTCCTGTTCACCTGGACCACACCTGCTCATACCTCAACACTTAGCTGTCACCTCCCCCAGGAAGGCTGCCTTGATGCCCAAGGCTGGTAGGTGCATCCTGTGGACTCCCACAGCTGCCTGCCCTTTTCCCCCATCGCCGCCCTCACCAGCTGGCTTGTGACCCAGCTCTCCCTCCACATTCCCAGAAACTCGGCAGGTTTGGGGGCTGCAGCCCAGCGGTGGGCTCGGGGGCCAGGGGGAGCGGGGAGCAGTGGGGAGCACACGGCTGCGGTGTGCGTGTGGCGTAATTAGCGGCAGCTGCTCCTTCCCGGTGGCGTGAGTGTCCAGATGGCTCCGTGTGGCGCCCAGATTCTCGGGGAATTTCCTGTTTATGACATCCATCGGGCTCGAGCCTCCGCTGGCTGTCAGCTCCAAGGTTCACACGGCCACGCAGATGGGGGAGGTGGACCTGAGAGGGACCCACGACCCGCTGGGCCCCTCTGGTCCTGCGAGCTCCAAGAAGGGGCCTACCTGCCCGGAGAGACCAAAGGGCCCCTGAGAGGAAGTGCCCAGAAGCATGCGCGCCCCAGGCCACACCTCCCTCCTGTGTCCCAGCGCACACTGTCACGGCGACCCAGTCCGGTCACTTTCCAGGTCCCGCTCGTCCTTAGCGCTCAGGCTGAACACGCCTGGATCACCCGTCCTGCCCGATGGCTCGGTGAGGGGGGCGGCCCGGTGTGCCCAGGTTCCTGCCGTGTCCCAGCCCTTAGCACAAGTCCTGACCCACAGAAGGTGCTCAAGAAATCCCAGCAGTCCACGCACACGCTCCCTTCCCGCCTGCGCTCACACTGTTCCCTGCCGCCCAAGGACACTCCCCTGCCCTGCAGACCCCTTCCGGGCAGCTCCGACTCTTCCATGGAGCCTTCCCTGGTGAGTCCAGTTCAGCCAATTGCTCATCCACCCATCCATCCACCCACCCATTCATTCATTCATTCATTCATTCATTCATGCATTCGCTGGACAAAGAGGGGGCCCAGGTGGGCCGGCTGCCACGGATTGAGGAAGTGCGTCCGTCCTCAGATTGCTCTGAGTCAGGTGCATGTCTGCACCCAGTCCCTCCCGTTGAGCCCCTGCTATTGGTACCACTGTCCCCGTTTCTAAAGGACCCATCACCCCAGGAGCACAGACCCTTCCAGAAGGAGGGTCAGTGGCTGCGGATGCACAGCCCTCCTCACAGACACCCCCATGTGCCCGTCTGCTGGGACCAGAGCGGGGCCTGAGCCTGCACAGGGCAAGGGCCCACCCACCCGCATGAGGCAGCCAGGATCTTCACCCACCAAAGGCTGCTTGACCCTCATCTCCGTGCTGGGGCACAGAGGATACCCCACCAAAGGACAGCATACGAGCGAGGGAGACGGTGCCATCTGTGAGCCTGAGAAACCGACACCAAGCGAGGCTCACGGGGGGCTGCCGCCTAGCGGGCGGTCCTGTGTGCCCCTCACAGCGGAACGTCCCCCATGGGCACTCTCCCGGGAAGCTCCCCACAGCCACACCTGCACGCAGGCAGGTCCTATGCCCTCAGCCCGCAGTGCAGAGGCCTCCACGGCCACCAGCTGGTCCGGGCAGACCTGGGACGTGCCCCACTCTCTGCTACCGCCCTGCCAGCCGCTGCGGTGACCCGTCAGCTCGGAAGTTTAATCCACCGTCAAGTTTTCCAGAAAGAGAGCTGCTGGCCATGAGCTGATAAGACCAAGCCCTCAGGGCCACCAGGTCAGATCTGAGCCGTGAGGACCCACCAAGGTGAAGACCCCACGAGGGGCCCCGGGCCGTCCATGCCATGCCGATGAGGGAATGGCTTTTTTCCTGGGTCACTAGAACCCCAGCTGCAACCCCCACCTCTGTGCTGGGGGGTAACTGGGCCAGCAAGGAGTTGGGAGTGTTGACCACCCGCCCTTGCCGACTGCCCCCTCCGCTCCCCTCTGATGTGGCTGGATCTGGCCCAGTGTGGGACCCTGGCAGGCAGCCCTGGGCGTGTGAGCCGGGCCAGGAGAGCTAGCAGCTGTCCCAGCTCCACATCAGAGCCATAAACAAACACTGTTGCCTGGAGACACTGCCTCGCCCCAGCATTCCCGGGTGGACCAGAGCCGCAAGATGCTCTCTGGCCACTGTCGCCTGTCCAACCCTTTCATTTCTCAGACGGGAAGACTGAGGGCCAAGTTCACCAGCGAGCCGGGGGCGAGGCTGGGAGAGGACCCAGGGCTCCGGCCCCGACCCCACGCAGCCGGGCCCGTGTCCTCTGCGGGGTGGTTCCGGCACAGTCCTGGGCACAGGAGCTGCTCATGAAATCCTGCCGCCTTCGACTGCGACTTCACAGCTTGCACGGGCTACTTGCACACAGCTGTCCACGGGGTCAGCGGCTCTCGCTGGCCATCACCCCCGGACGCGCCTCGTGGCCTCGGGACTGCTCCCCGAGGAAGTGACCGGGAGACAGAGGGGCATGTGTGTGAGGACGTTCCATCGGCTCCTCAGCACCGACAGCTGGCAGCGCGCGTGCCCCAGGGAACAGCTTAGCAACGTGGAGAGACAAGAGCCCGGAATGTTATTTTGTCCTTTAAATGACAAGCAAGTGACGTGGGCCGGGAGGGACCAAGAGAACGGGTGAGCGGGGAGCAGTGTCAGCGAGGAGGGCGGAACAGAAGACGCGCCACGCTGAGTTCCACCAACGTGTGCGCGTGGACAGCGGGGGAGGGCGGTGCACGCAGGCCCGTGGCCGAGGGCCTCGTGCTGCGCAGACCCCAGCAGGGCAGCTTTGAAGCTGAGCCTCGGGGCGCCCTCGGAGAAGGAGAAGGAAAAGGACTGCCCGGCCGGCGTGGCTCAGCGGTTGAGCATCGACCTGTGCACCAGGAGGTCACAGTTCGATTCCCGGTCGGGGCGCAGGCCTGGGTTGTGGGCTCCACCCTCAGCGTGCGGCATGCAGGAGGCAGCTGATCCATGATTCTCTATCATCATCGAGGTTTCTATCTCCCTCTCCCTCTCTGTTCCTCTGAAATCAATAAAAATATATTTTTTAAAAAAAGAGAGAGAAGGAAAAGAAGGAAGATGAGGAAGAGCAGCCTGTCCCCCACCCACCGCAGTCACCACCTCGCTCCGCCCCGCTTGCTGTTTCCATGCAGTTTTTAAATCTCCAGTTTCCGGGCGAATGAATGGCTGTGCGTCTGTGAGAAGACCGAGCTGGGCTCTGCGTGCTGGACATTTCACAGAGACGGAAGAGGGGGCGCCCAGGAGCCACAGGACCTGGAGCCGGCGAGTGACCTTCACATACAGTCAGGAGGTCGTCCGTCCGCAGTCACCCACGAGCGGAAGCCCAAATGCCCCTCCAAGGGCGCACGGGTGGACACACGGCAGCCAGGCAGCCCCGGGGAACGTTACACACCCCACAACACGCAGGAGCCAAAAAGCACCCACTACGAGAGAGGGGCCAGGCGCCAGACGCCACACACGGCAGGAGTCCATGTGTACAGAACGTCCAGAATAGATAAACCCAAAGGCGGCAAGCAGGCTGGTGGCTGCCAGGCTGGGGGGGCAGGAAGGGGAAGTGGCTGCCAGCGAGGGTGGGGGCTCGGCGGGGAGTGAGGGAAGCTGGAAACGCCCTAAATCGATGGCGGTGATGACTGTGCGACTCCGAAGGCACCCGGACTTAGAACGGTACAGCATGTGCGTTACATCTCAATAAAGCTTGTACATCGCGCGAAGGGGACGAGAGTGAATCGGGATAACAGATGGGACCTCTTTTAAAAGCTGGAAGTGAGGCTTCGGTCTGTGAACAGCAGCAGGAACCTGTCAGGGGGAGCGGCGCGCAGGCACTCAGGGCAGACCAAGCGGCGCACATCCATCAGCGGCCGCGCGAGGGTTGTTTAAGCCTCGTCCACGCTGCCGACGGAGGCCCGCGCCCACAGGACCAGCCCTCAAGGCGATGGGCTCCAGGGTCTGCGCTCCTCACCCCCCCCCCCCGCCCCGCCCCAGGCCTGTGCTCCTCCTCATGTAGATGAACTCCCGGATCGCATAAATCTCCAGAGGAAGCTGGAAGCCGGCTGGAAGCAGAGGGGGCCGGGGAGCAGGAACAGAGCAGAACTCAGGGTTGCAAAAGCGGCTCCACAGATTTACGGCTCCCGGCTGGTCCGTGCACATCCACAAGGGGGCCGAGCGCGTGGGAACTGCGGTTTCCCGTGTCAGCAACAAGTCGTAAATTCACAAGCACCTGGCTGCCCGTCACCGCCCAGCCAAGGGGCTGGGACCAGGCTCTCTGGGGAGAGACTCAAGGGGCCTCCCCCCACCCCCCTGCTGCCCACCCCCACCCCCACGCGCCACCTGGAGCTGCAGAGACCCCCACACGGCATAGGGTGGGGGGACCCAGCCCAGGCACTGGACCCCGGCTGCCTGCAGGCTGGAGGTTTGGAAGGGCTCAGCACACAGATGTTCTGAGATAGAGACCCACGTGTGGGTGTCAGAGGGGTGGGGGCGGCACAGACCTTAGTCTGGAACGTCTCAAAGGCCTTGCCAGGGCTGACGTCACCGGCCTGAGCCGCAGCCGCCCCCCGCCTCCGAGGGTCAAGAGCCTGAGGAGGGTCAAGGCTCTCTTGTCTGGAATCACCACCCCCACACCCCTGCCTGGAGGCGGGTGGCTTGGCTTTGAAGGACACCCAAGCCAGCCTCCTCTCGCTCCCGGGACACCCGACAGTTAGAGAGAAGCCTCCATCCAGCTCAGATCAGGGGCTGCTGTGCCAATCACAGGAGAGTCTGTGGGCAGCTCCCAGTAGCCAGGGAGTGAAACGCTGGGTGCCTGCGATTTCCGAGGCGTCTCGCCCTGGGTGTCCCGGGCCCTCTGGAGGTCCTCGGGTGTGGTTTCAGGGGAGCAGGGACAAAAGCGCTGTGAGCAGAAGTGAACACACACCCGTGGAGCATCCACAGGGCCCTCATATGCCCGGTCACTGGCCACCTCAGGCCAGGTTTCCCCGAAACCCTAAGCTCTTCCCCTGCCGGTGCACCTGGGGTTACCTGTCAGGGGTGGCTGGCACAGGGCGGGAGTCCTTGGTCCAAGTGACCAGTGGGGGTGGGGAGCCTTGGGCCTCGCAGTCCAGGGTCACCTCGTCACCGGCCTTGGCTGTGACTCTCAGAGGCTCGTCGGCATCATGTGAGAAATTCCCGTGGATCCTGGGCTTGGCTGTTGGTGGAAACAGGCAGAAATTGTGAGCAGGTCGGGGGGCCATGGGAGGAGGCCCCAGGGGGACCAGGACAGCTCCCCCAAGAAGCTGAGGCGGCACTGCCTCCCAGGAGGTGCAGAGGGTGGGTGTGGCTCTGTCATCATGGGGGAGTGCAGGTTTTGGGGTTGGCTCGGACCCGATGGTTTCCCCGGTCTCTCCCTCCCCGTCACAAACTCTCCACCACCACCCTCTCTCTGGAAGCTTGTTCTGCCGGAATGACATGGATGTGTTGCCCCCGTTCCTCTAGCTTCTCTTCATCTGCTGCTCCTCCCCTGGGGACACTCGGTCAGGTCCTGTCCTCCACCTCTTCCCTCTCCACCTCGTTCCCCATGATCATCCCACTTCCTCTCAGGACATCAGACACCAGGTGACACCCCGTCTCCCTCTGGCCTCCTCCAACCCCATCGGGGGGTCACACTAATCTGCGCCCATCACCTGGCTCTCATATGAAGCGAAGGCTCATATGAGCCCCTCCTTCTTCATGCCCCCCCCCATTTCCAGGCATGTGCTTATACACCGAAGGCACCCAGGACCCGTCCGAGCCATGTGCTCATACACCGAAGGCACCCAGGACCCGTCCGAGCACCCAGAACTACACGGGCCAGCCAGCCAGGCACGCGGAGGCCCAGGTAGCCCTCACGGAGGTCCCTGTACATCATGACTAAGAGAAACCCCGCTT
>PVJC01051772.1:0-11339 GCA_004026665.1 Murina feae
TGAGGCATCCTTATGTCTCCAAGATCTAACTTACCTAGCTTCAAGGAGTAAAACTGAGACAAGTTTGACTATGTGATTATGTCAAGAAGAGAACAAACGGCACAGTAAGTGAACCTGGAGGACAAAGATGGAGGGAGGGAGGAAATAAGGGAGAGAAAGGGGGTGGGGTAGGGGGCACACTTGGAGGAAATGCAATGCAGGTGGGAGAAAGAGAGAAAGAGAGGAGCCTCCGTGTCCTCGGAGAATTGGGAGAGTCTATGTGGTTCGATTCTGTTCAGCACCCAGTCCCCAGCCCTGAATCCAATCACCTCACTAATCAACATAGCTCGATGTAGTCCAGCTGTGATGCTAGCCAGCAATTTCCAAAGCCCATCATCTGTGGCTCAGTTATTACTATCTGCACCTGCTTTTCCAAGCCTACAAAGAAGAGGTCTCTTTTTTCCACCAAATTTCTGTAGGCATAAGTCTGAGTTATTTCTATCATTGAATCTCTGAGTCCCTGGGGATTCCTGATATTTCCAGGCTGAGATACCCCTGACACCAGCTTCTAGGGTTTTGTGTGGGAGAAGAGTTGTGCTTCCTTGAGTAAAGCCTCATCAGGCTGAAGTCAACATATGAGTCTCCCAGTTCCGGAAGCATGAAGGTTTCCCAAGAGCTGTGGAAAGATGAATGACAGCTTAGATGTGCAGAACAGGGGCATGTGAGATGCGCTCATTGATTCAGTAAATTAATCAATTAGGTATTCACTAACTCCTCTTTAGATTAAAAAAAAAAAAGTCTGAATCTTTCAGTAAAATTATGAAACTACAAGAGAGAATGTTGTCAGTGCCACAGAGTAGCATAAACTCCAGTCTGATTTCAGGACCCAGAGTAAGAAACCAATAGTGGGGGCTCTGTAGAGGTAGGATTTGTGGAGGATATTAAGAGGACCAAGGAACTCCAGGAAGGGAGAACGCAGAGGGCCAGCGTCGCTCAGTGGAAAGGCTGTGTGAGCTTTGGACTCAGGCAGACATGCATTTAGGACCAAGCTCACCATTTACTAGTAATAGCTGTGGGAGCTACACATGCTCTTGGAGCTGCAGTCATCTCAGCTATAAAGTGAGGATTATGACATGCACCTCATAGTTTGTTGTTAGGAGCATACGTCATATATGTAACACATCTATTGTAGTTCTAAGAGCATACTAAGTATGTGTTAAGTAATAAATGTGAAGAAACATGGAGATAACAAGTAGCAACAAAAGATGGGTTGTGAGTCAGATTGGCATACTGACCCCCAAAGCTAGTATCAAACATAAATTTAGGAGGGGAATAGTAAGTAGAATTAAAAGATTTTTTAAAATTTGAAGTTAAAAATTTGGACTTTGTTCAGTGACCAATAGTGATTCATAAAGTCTGCTGTGTAGATAGGAGACTTTTCAAGAATTGATGGCTGATTCAGCTACGTTACCTGAATACTCATAATTCTCAGGGAATAAGCATAATCTGCTAATTAGATCAGACTTCCTTCTGGACGAGAATGGGGCTGCAAGGGCCAAGACCCTTGCACAGATTTAGTGCATTGGGCCTCTAATATATATATATATTCATTTATTCATTCTTTGGTTAATCTTTTCCTGCACGCCTTCCCTCTGAGAGTCCTCAGTTTGCATGCTTTCATGTCTCTGAATCTATTTTGTTTGTCAGTTTATTTTGTTCATTAGATTTCACATGTAAGTGAGATCATGTGATATTTATTTTTCTCTGATTGACTTATTTCACTTAGCACAATACTCTCCATTTTATTATATGTGAAACCAGGAGACTAGCAATTAAAAAGAATCATTATTTTTTTCTTATGTGTATTAAACAATTATGTTTATGTCTTTTTGTATCCTGGTCAAGATGCTGGTCACAAAATGAACAAAAATACAAATGGAAGATGCAGCAACTTACTGAAGGATTGGCTTTGGCAGTGGAAGAAATGAGGGAGGGAGAGTCAAAGTTTCAATCATAGGTATCTGGAGGGATGGTGCTCTCATTTATGTAGGAAAAGAGGCTCCAGGAGAAAATAGAACTTATTTTTTTTATATGGTGAATTTACCAACCAAGAAGAGAATGGGAAATGATGACATTTAACTATATTATTCTGTGTCAGACACTGTATAGACAATTTTACATAAACATCCATGTAAGCCTCAAAACAATGCTATTAAACCAGCAATTTTCAACTGGGGTGCCGTGGCACACTGATGTGCCACAAGAATTTTTAAAATATGCAATATCTGACTATTTATTAGAGGATACTGACCTCTTTTCCCTTAGAATGTCAAACTGAAAAAAAGTGACAACAGCTAACACAACAATAGTTGTATGGTGTGAATGAATAAAAATTATACCTATTTTTTTGTTAGATTGAAAAATATATGTTTTTGGTGTGCTGCAGAATTTCAATAATTAGTTCTGTGTGCCATGAGATATAAAAGGTTGAAATCACTGCTATAAGTTATACACCATTATTATCATTCCCTTTTGACCAAGAAGGTGATTTGCTCAACATCATCCATCTAGTAAGAGCTGAGCCCATGAATCATAGCAGGTGTTTCTTTTCACAGCCCTTCCTTAAAGTCTGAGGTGACGCTGCTAAAAGCTGGTTGAGACCATAACATGATGCTGAGCACTAGATCAGTCGCTTCCCATGTGTTACTTTAATCATCTTCTAAGAAAACCAGAAGGTAGGTATTATTTCTCCTGCAAAATAAAGTTTAGAGATGTTGTTAGTCACTAAGTAATCGAACAAGGATTTGAATCCTGGTTGATCTGAATCCAATGATCTGTATGCTCTTCCTCATTCCACAAATTATCCAAGGGGAAATACTGTGTTTGCAGGTAGAAATTCAGGTATGGGTGTTAGGAGTCTGGAGTTGTAAGTCTGAGAATCAATTTTGTAAAGACAAAGATTTTTTTTTTAAAGGAGCCCTTACCTTGGCATTTAGGACAGTTCATGAACGCCCTGAAAGTAATGCCAAAATGTGTATTTTTTCTGTGTGTGTGTGTGTGTGGTACGGATGGGGTTAGTGGAGAGGTGATGGGGGGAGGGGATGGGCAGAAGCTTCAATGAGTCATGGGACAAAAATTGCTAAAAAAAAACACAAAAAACCCCAAGCACAGCCAACATGCTAATGCTTAAGGTCTACTCTCTTAGAAATTTGAAGTATATGATACAGTATTATTAAATATCGTCACCATGCTGTACATGAGCAAATCTTATTCATCATATACCTGAAAACTTGTACACTTTGATGAGCATCTCCTCATTTCCCCCAACCCCTGGTAACCACCATTCTATTGTTCCTATTAGTTTGACTTAAAAAATTTTTTTTAATTCCACACAGAATGAGGTCATACAATATTTCTCTTTCTCTGCCTGACATATATCACTAGCATAATCTCCTCTAGGTTCATCCAGGTTGCCACAAATGACAAGACTTTCTTCTTTCTCACGTCTGAGTAACATCCTATGTACGTATATATGTATGTATGTATCTATCTCTTATCTATCTTTCTATTATCTATCTAATCTGACAGATTTTCTATCCATTCTTCATTTATGAGCTCTTAGGTTGTTTCTGTATCTGGGCTATTGTGAATTATGCTGCAATAAAGTTGGAAGAACAGATATTTATTTGGTTTCCTTCAGATATATACCCAGAAGTGGGGTTGCTGGGTATATGGTAGTTCTATTTGAACTTTTCTGAGGACCTTGCATATTGTTTTTGTTTTTATTTTATTTTATTTTATTTTATTTTATTTTATTTTTTAATCTTTATTGTTCATATTATTACAGTTGTTTCTCTTCCCCCCCCCCATAGTTCCCCTCCTCCCAGTTCCCACCTCACCCCCTGCCCTTACCCCCCAACACTGTCCTCCAGTCTCTTCCTACACCCCCAACACCCCTTTCCCTCTGAGAATTGTCATTCCACTCCCTTTCTATGCTCCTGATTCTATTCTATTCACCAGTTTATTCTGTTCATCAGACTTTTTTTTCCACTTGATTTTTAGGTTCACTTGTTGATAGGTATGTATTTGTTGTTCATAATTTTTATCTTTACTTTTTCTTCTTCTTCCTCTTCTCAAAGGATACCTTTCAGCATTTCATATAATATTGGTTGGGTGGTGATGAACTCTCTTAGCTTTTTCTTGTATGTGAAGCTCTTTATCTGACCTTCAATTCTGAATGATAGCTTTGCTGGGTAAAGTAATTTTGGTTGTAGGTTCTTGCTATTCATCACTTTGAATATTTCTTGCCACTCCCTTCTGGCTTGCAAAGTTTCTGTTGAGAAATCAGCTGACAGTCGTATGGGTGCCCCCATGTAGGTAACTGACTGCTTTTCTCTTGCTGCTTTTAAGATTCTCTCCTTGTCTTTTGCCCTTGGCATTTTAATTATGGGCATTTTAATTATGATGTGTCTTGGTGTGGATTCCTTGGATTCCTTTTGTTTGGGCTTCTCTGTGTTTCCTGGACTTGCAAGTCCATTTCTTTCACCAGGTAGGGGAAGTTTTCTGTCATTATTTCTTCAAATATGTTTTCTATATTTTGCTCTCTCTGTTCTTCTGGCACCCCTATAATTCTGATGTTGATACACTTGAAGTTGTCCCAGAGACTCCTTACACTATCTTCATATTTTTTGATTCTTTTTTCTTTTGGCTTTTCTGGCTGAGTGGGTTTTGCTTCTTCATATTTCATATCTTTGACTTGATTCTTATGATCCTCTCATCTGCTGTTGGATCTCTGTATATTATTCTTTATTTTAGTCAGTGTATGCTTAATTTTTAGCTTGTCCTTTTTCATATCCTCAAGGGTCTCACTAAATTTATCGGCAGCCTCTAGAATATTCTTGAAAAACCTTATAACCGTGGTTTTGAATTCTATATCCAGTCTTTTGCTTTCCTCCATTTCTGTCATTTGTGACCTGTTTCTTTGTCTCTGCATTTTGGCTGCTTCCCTCTGCACTTTATTTCCACACCTCCTCTGCGCCTCAGTCTCTTTCTAGTTGTAGAATTTCCACTCAGCCAGCCTTCCTGTGGGTCTGGGTGGTGTCTTTTATTTTCATTGTGATTTTGAAATGGTTGTGCACAGCTGCAATTCAGGTGTTTACCTATGCCGCCATCTTGGGTTCTCCCCACCAGTTTTGTTTTTTATTTTTAGGATTGATTTGACTGTTTAGGGTCTTTTTTTGCTTCCATGGAAATTGAGGATTTTTTTGTTTTATTTCTGTTAAAAATACCATTGGGATTGTGATGACAGATTTCATTTTATCTGTATATTGATTTAATATGGCCATTTAAACTATGTTGAATCTCCCAATCCACAAATATAGAATATTTTCTACTTATTTGTGTCTTCTTCAATATCTTTCAAAAATATCTTGTAGTTTTTAATCTATAGGTCCTTCACATTCTTTGTTAAGTTTACCCTTAGGTATTTTATCTTTGTTGCAATTGTAAGTGGAATTTTTTTTCATTTTTCAAATGAAATTTTATTGTTAGTATATAGATAGTCAATAGATTTTTTATACATAGATTTTGTACTTTGCAGCTTTACTGTATTTATTGTTTCTAGTGTGTGTGTGTGTAGTCTTTAAGGTTTTCTATGTTTTAAAAATTATGTAATCTGAAAAAAGTGATGATTTTACTTCTTTACCCCCAGTTTGGATGCCTTTTATTTATTTCTCTTGCCTGAATGCTCTGGCTAGGACTTTTAAGTACTATGCTGAATAGTAGTGTGAAAGTGCGCATCTTTGTCTTATTCCTGATCTTAGAGGAAAAGCTTTCAGTTTTCACAACTGAGTGTGCTGTTAGCTGAGGGTTTTTCATCTATGGCCTTTAGTATATTGAGGTATTTTCCTTCTATATCCATTTTATAAGTGTTTTAATCATAAATGGGCATTATATCTTGTCAAATGCCTTTCCTGCATTTATTCATACGATCACGGTATCACATTGATCAATTTACATATGTTAAACCTTCTTTGTGGCCTGAAATGAACCCCACCTGGTCGTGATGTATTATCTTTTTAATGTATTATTGTATTTGTTTAGGATTTTTGCATAGTATTTGTTTAGGATTTTTGCATTTATATTCCTCAGAGATATTGGTTTATAATTTTCTCTTTTTGGTGTGTTGTCCATGCCAAGTTTTGTTAACAGGGTAATGTTGGCTTCATAAAATTAGTTAATAATTATTGCCTCTTCTTTAATTTTTTTGGAAGAGTTTGATAGCATAGGTTTTAGATCTTTTATTGTTTGGTAGAATTCACTAGTGAAGTCATCTGGTCTTTGATTTTTACTTTTTGGGAGGATTTTGGTAACTGTTTCAATTTCCTTACTCTTGATTGGTCTATTTAGATTGTCCAGTTCTTCATGATTCACTCTAGGAAGGTAATATATTTTTAACAACTTCTCCATTTCTTCTAGGTAATTGAATTTGGTGCCATGTAGCCTCTCATAGTATTCTTGTATAGTTCTTGGTATTTCTGTGATGTCTACTGTAACCTCTTCTCTTTCACTTCTGATTTTGTTTGCCATTTCTCTTTTTTTATTTCATTAGTTTAGCTAGAGTTTTTCAATGTCATCAATCTTTTATTAAAAGAATAACTTGTTAAATTTTAGAGAAAGAGGAAGGGAGAGGGAGAAACATTGGTGTGAGAGGATAACATCGATTGGCCGTCTCCTGCACACTCCCTACTTGGCATGTGCCCTAACTGGGAATTGAACCAGCAACCCTTAGTGCCCTGAAATATGCCTAATCAATTGAACCACACTGGGCAGGGCAATTTTATTAATCTTTTACAGCACCAACTTTTTTTTTTGCATTATTTTTTTTTTCTGCTTGCCTCTTTGTTCCCTATTTTTTTTATTTATTCTCTAATTTTTACTTTTCTTATTTTTGGCTTTATTTTGTTTCTAGTTCTTTAAGGTGAAATATTTGGTTGTTAACTTGAGATTTTTTTCCTTCTTTTTGAGATAGGCCTCTATTGATATAGACTTCCCTTTTATTACTGTTTTTATTGTATCACCCAACTTTTGATATGCTATATTGTCATTCTCATTTGTTTCTATGTTTCTTTTCATCGCTTTGACCCAGTCGTTGTTTAGTAGTATGTTAGTTAAATTCCACGTTTGTATTTTTTCCTCACTTTATATTTTTAAATTGATTCCTCCCCCCGCCCCAACCCTCAGGATAATTTGAAAGAGAGAGAGAGAAAGATGTGAGAGAGAAACATCAATTGGCCGCCTCCTGTATGTGCCCCATCCGAGGATCAAACCCACAACTCAGGTATGTACCCTGACTGGGAGTCAAACTTGCAACCCTCTGGTGCACGGGATGACGCGCCCACCACTGAGCAGCCCAGGCAGAACTTCCTGCTCTATTTTTGCAGTTGACTTCCAGTTTCAAAGCACTGTGGCAGAGGAATATGCTTAGTATGCTTTTAATCCTAAACCTGTTGAGGCTGGTTTTGTGTCACAACATATGGTCTACTCTTGAGATAGGTTCCATGTACGCTGGAGAAGAATATGTAACTTGTTGTTCTGGGATGAAAATCTCTGTAAATATTGATTATGTCCATTTGATCTAATGTATCAGTTAAGGCTAATATTTTCTTATTGGATTTTTGTTTGGATGATTGATCCACACCTGTCCATGGATTCTCTAATAATTTAGTGTAGTGCTCAAAACAAGCTAGTTAACTCTATTATTCAAATATTCAATACCCTTACAAACATTCTGTCTTCTTGATCGACTACTAAAAATGATATGATAAAATCTCTTCATATGGCACGGTTTATACTTTTTTCCTCTACTTCTGTTAGTTTGTTTTCCTTTTTGTAGTATAAGTCTATGTAAAATGCATATTAGTAGCTCTTTTTTACCCCTTTCAAATGAATTTTTCCTTTGTTATTACATAATGACTTCTTTTTCCCTTTTAATGCCTTTTGCCTTAAGTATTTTTTACCTGATGTGAATAAGATATTGAACTTCCCTTTGGTTAGCTTTCTTGGTATACAGCTTTACCATTCTTTTATGTCATTATAGTTTAAGTGGTTCGTGTGCGATGTTAGGATTTGTGGGTTGTTTTTTTTGTCCCGTCTGAGAGTCTCTGTTTTTTCTCTTCTTCTTTTTTTTTTTCCAAGCACCTGGGGGTTTTTTTGTTTTTGTTTTTTTAAATTTCACTTTCCAGGTCCATGTGGTTCTAAAGTTAGCAGCACTGTTCCAGTCACAGAGATTAGGATCTGGAGGAAACAATAGGGACCTGCTTTGAGACTGGCACTGGTGGATCAAAAATGCCATTTATCATCATTTGTTTTTTTGTTTTGTTTTGTTTTGTTTTCCGTATTTGTTTCATTTTAAGTGTGTCTCTTAAAAAAATTTTTTTAAAAATCTTTATTGTTCAGATTATTACAGTTGTTCCTCTTCCCCCCACCATAGCTCCCCTCCACCCAGTTCCTACCCCACCCTCTGTCCTTACCCCCGCTCCCCCACTGTCCTCCTCCATAGGTTTACGATTATTGTCCAATCTCTTCCCACACCCTCAACACCCTTTCCCCCCAGAAAATTGTCAGTCCAATCCCTTTATATGCCTCTGATTCTGTTCTATTCACCAGTTTTTTCTGTTCATCCGATTTTTTATTCACTTGATTTTTAGATTCACTTGTTGGTAGATATGTATTTGTTGTTCATAATTTTTATCTTTACTTTTTCTTCTTCTTCCTCTTCTCAAAGGATACCTTTCAGCATTTCATATAATACTGGTTGGGTGGTGATGAACTCTTTTAGCTTTTTTTTGTCTGTGAAGCTCTGTATCTGACCTTCAATTCTGAATGATAGCTTTGCTGGGTAAAGTAATGTGGGCTGTAGGTTCTTGCTATTCATCACTTTGAATATTTCTTGCCACTCCCTTCTGGCCTGCAAAGTTTCTGTTGAGGAGAGTCTCTGTTTTTAGACAATTGTTGTAGTTATTCCTATAACTTGTGATTTTTCTTTGCTTCTTATACCTTCTTTTCTGAAAGTGGTTTGATTAAAATCTCTTTATTTCTGTTGTGCCCCTACAATAAATTACAAGTCATATGTTTTGTACTCATTATTTTAGCGGTTACACATAAACTTTAATCATGTATGCTTTCTATAGAAAGCACAAAATATCCAATATTTATATTATTTTGCAACTCAATACAAAAATCTTACAACTTTTATTCTATTCCCCTCCTCATCTTAATATAATGTCTGCCTCATATTTTTTTATTTTATTTTTATTTTTTTTTAAATTTTGTTTTATTGCTTAAAGTATTACAAAGAGTGTTAAATAAGTCTCCATTTTTCCCCTTGACCTTCCCCTCCTCCCCTACCCCCCAGTGTCTTGTGTACATTGATTATGCTTATATGCATGCATACAAGTCCTTCAGTTGATCTCTTAACTCCCCCCCAACCCTCCCCAGCCTTCCAGCTGTAGGTTGACAGTCTGTTCAATGCTGTTCTGCCTCTGTATCTGTTTATGTTTATCAATTTATAATGGTCTTTATTATCCATAAATAAGTGAGATCATGTGGTATTTGTCTTTCATTGACTGGCTTATTTCACTTAGCATGATGCTCTCCAGTTGCATCCATGCTGCTGCAAATGGTAAGAATTCCTTCTTTTTTACAGCAGCATAGTATTCCATTGTGTAGATGTACCACAGTTTTCTAATCCATTCATCTGCTGATGGGCACTTAGGCTGTTTCCAAATCTTAGCTATGGTAAATTGGGCTGCTATGAACATAGGGGTGCATGTATCCTTGTTTCTGATTTCTTGGTATATATTCCCAGAAGTGGGATTGCAGGGTCAAATGGGAGTTCCATTTTTAATTGTTTGAGGAAACTCCATACTGTCCTCCATAGTGGTTGCACCAGTCTGCATTCCCACCAGCAGTGCAGGAGAGTTCCTATTTCTCTGCATTCTCTCCAGCACTTGTCATTTGTTGATTTGTTGATGATAGCCATTCTGACAGGTGTGAGATGATACCTCATTGTTGTTTTGATTTGCATCTCTCGGATGATTAGTGACTTTGAGCATGTTTTCATATGTCTCTTGGCTTTCTGAATGTCCTCTTTTGAAAAGTGTCTATTTAGGTCCTTTGCCCATTTTTTGATTGGATTATTTATCTTCCTTTTGTTAAGTTGTATGAGTTCCCTATAAATGTTGGAGATTAAGCTCTTATCGGAGATAACATTGGCAAATATGTTTTCTCATGTAGTAGGTTTTTTGTTGTTTTGTTGATGGTTTCTTTTGCTGTGAAGAAGCTTTTTATTTTGATGTAGTCCCATTTGTTTATCTTCTCTTTAGTTTCCAGTGCCCTAGGAGCTGTATCGGTGAAAAAATTGCTTTGGCATATGTCTGAGATTTTGTTGCCTTTAAATTCCTCTAGTATTTTTACAGTTTCCCGTCTTACATTTATCCATTTTGAGTTTATTTTGTGTATGGTGTAAGTTGATGGTCTAGTTTCATTTTTTCCCCATATATCTGTCCAATTTTCCCAACACCATTTATTGAAGAGACTGTCTTGACTCCATTGTATGTTCTTGCCTCCTTTGTCAAATATTAACTGAGCAGGGAGAAACAAGATGGCGGCATAGGGTAGACACCGTATATGCAGCTGTGAACAACTATTTCAGAAAAGAACACACGAACACCACTCGCACCCACAGGACGGCTGGCTGAGTAAAAATCCTACAACTAGAGAAGAGTCTGAGACTCAGAGGAGTGGCAGAAGCAAAGTACAGAGGTACGGAGGCGCACGCACGGGCTCGGGGAAGGGCTGGTACCGGAGGTCGCGGTTCTTTTCCAAAACGGAGAGAGCCACAAGCTCCCAGCGGCTCTGAACTCCAGTTCCAGGTGAGTTTCTGAGGTCCCACAGACACCCAGAGAAGGGGGACTGACTGGCACCTGGAGGAAATCCAGAGCGGGTTTCTCTCAGCGTTGCTTGCAGCAATTACGCGGGACACAGAGACCTGGTGTCTCTCAGCACAGGGCTGAGAAGCGCCATAGCTATTTGCTCCGCCCCGCCCGGCGAACTCCCCGAGGCCCCGCCCCTCCCAAGCTGCTTCAGAGCTAGGGCAGAGGCTTAATCAACGCCTCCTTAAAGATACAGGAGCCAGCCCTAACCCAGTGGCCAGAGTGGGACTAACCTAAACAAAACAGATCCACAAGGAACACACTCGGGGCAGATGCAGTGAGCATAAAAGCTCCACTGAAACAACTCTTGCCCCATAAGGGTGTCTCCAGCACAGAAATTCTCCCACTGTAGACACAGCTGACTCT
>PVJC01051773.1:0-11349 GCA_004026665.1 Murina feae
GATGGGCACTTAGGCTGTTTCCATATTTTAGCTATGGTAAATTGTGCTGCTATGAACATAGGGATGCATATGTCCTTTCTGATTGGTGTTTCTGGTTTCTTAGGATATATTCCCAGAAGTGGGATCACAGGGTCAAAAGGGAGATCCATTTTTAATTTTTTGAGGAAACTCCATACTGTACTCCACAGTGGCTGCACCATCTGCATTCCCAACAGCAGTGCACGAGTGTTCCTTTTTCTCCGCATCCTTTCCAGCACTTGTCATTTGAGATAAATAAACCCCAGAAACCTGATTCCAGCCAGCCTCGCTGGGACCTTGGATCAATGGGAGCTGTGGGCAGCCTGAAAATGGCCCTCAGCCCCTCACCCAGGCTGGGCACAGCCCCATGGGGTGAGGGTGCCCACTGGAGGAGCTTGGCCAGCCTGAAAACAGCCATCAGCCCCTCACCCAGGCTGTCCAGGCATGCCAGCAGGTGGACATTCCCTGAGGGGTCCCAGACTGTGAGAGGGCACAGGCTCAGCTGAGGGACCCTCCCTGAGTGCACAAATTTTTGTGCACCAGACCCCTAGTAAAATAATAAGGAGAAAAGCAGCAAAACTATTTTCAACATTTTTATTGCCTTTTAGAGAGAGAGGGATAGAAAGATAAAAACATCAATGATGAGAGAGAATCATTGATCTGCTGCATCCTGCATGCCCCCTAGTAGGGATTAACCTCTTGGTTCCTGGGTCAATGCTCAATCACTGAGACACACCAGTGGGGCAAAACAATAATACTTAATGATCCATTACTGTATGCTAGATACTGCTTTAATGGCATAAATGGATTATCCCATTTAATTTTCAAAACAACTCTTTGAGGAAGGTACCAACACTATTCTTATTTTGTAGATGAGGAAATGGCAGCAAAGATGACTTACAAAAATTCCCCAAAGTAAAATGTTTTGTATGTGGAGAACAGAGCTGAAATTTGAACTTCCATCTATCTGATCTCAGAGCCCAGGCTATTTATTGTATGATTTGGACACTGAGCCTCAGATGTTTGGATCCACTTATAGTTTGCAGCTGGGTTTTGAGTAATGAAGATAGATCTTAACTTTCCTGTGACAGTCCCCACTTGAATATGCTGAACAATTGCCTCGATAAGCACCTTCATACCTTCTGGAAAATGATTCCTCACTTTAAATTTGTGTGATAATGTCACCTTTTTCTATGGATCTTATTCTATAAATGACAACCCAACTCACCACGTTGTTTAGGAAGACAAGAAACCCATGACTAGTATATTACTGTTCATTCATTTAGCAGGTGGGGGGCCTGTAGCCTTTTCCTCCCCCATCATGTGCACTTTCTGATGACTCTTGTTACTTCTGGAACCTGAATTGACTAGTCATTGGGTTGAATCAGTAGTTTTTAGCACTGGCCCATTATCATAATCATTTGGAAGCCTGTAAAAAGTATATATTCTTATCTTCCACTCCAGACCTTCAGAATCTTAACCTTCAGGATAGAGTATTGCAATCTGCATTTTTAACAGTTTTCCTCTTCATGTAATTTCAGTCTGTTTGACTTTCCTCCCTCAAGGAGCGGAGTCTTATTCAGAATCCATTAAATGTAAGAATAAATGTAACCTGTAAGCATAAGTTATTGACTATGTGAAGGACTCGAGGCTATATGAGAAATGGGATGCAACCAGGCTGCATGGGAAAGTTGAAGAATCAACATGTCTTTGAGGATTAGTGCAGTTCTAACTGGGATGCTCCACCACTTCATGACCATCCTTTCTTACAAACTCTGCTTTTTTTATTTACTTTCCCTCCAGATTTAAATTCTTATCTCTCTCTCTCTTAAACTCAAAGTTTTGAGGGAATAGATCTGATACAGTTTACCACTCTCATCCACATGGACAGAAATCTTGACTAATCCCACCCCATAGTCCTCCAGTTGGCCTACAAATTGGCTGCACTTGGAAAAACCTGGTCCAATCAAGGTGGAGTGGTGATATAGTAATGCATATTCCCTCCTACCTTAAAAATAATAATGGAAAAAAACCCCACACAAATAAAAATGGTGATCTCATTAGGAATAGTGGGTAGGAAACCTGAAAGAATACTGGTGTGCTGAGGATTGATTTATCCAGTGTACACTATTCTTGTTCAGGGAATAAATTCCATGCTGCTATAATCTTAAACAGGCAGCTTCTGTCCTGATGATGGCAACAGGACTTTGGCCTGAGGGAAATAAAGGTGTATCTGGGATACTTGCCATTATTTAAAATGTATGGGTCAGAGAGCCTAATCATTGGGCCATTGGACTCTGAGCTCATCACACAGTGTTGACAGTGGAAATTAGATCTTTGGGCCACCTGGACAGCATTATGCCTTTTTACCTTATTAGAGTTATGATGTCTTTCTTCTTTCCTTCTATAGCTTTCACTCTCTTTTTTCATTCTCCTAAAAGTTTTCAGCATTGAGAACAGACTTTGACACAGGAGTCTTTCTGTGCTATCAAGAAAGGAAAATTCATATGTTAGAACATTCTGAGCATTATTAACCAGAACTTAATTAACTCCAGGCTAATGACTGATTGACTCTCTAAATAGGGTACTGCATAGTTTATCTCCTCATGATGAGCAAAGATGGACTATTCTGGAATCAGTTCTTACTGCTCCTACACATGTATATTGTGACCATCAGGGTGTCCTCGAGGCAAAATTACCCATCAGAGGAGCCCCTTGTCTCCTAGAAATGGACCTGCTTTAATGTGTCTGCTTAGCCCAGTCCTCAGCCATTGGCTGGGAGTAGCCCATGGGAAGTATGACCTTAATGCCAATGGATTGATGTATCAGAGCACAGAATCTGGTCCATCAGTCCATCATACTTCCTACAGTCAGAGATCTGAGAAGCATATTCTCAGGGCCACCACAGAATCCACCATTACAGGGCTAACCAAGACTTATGTTCTTTTAGAAGAAGCTCAAGCACTGTAACAACTTCTGGGTCATCCCAATTGAAAAAGTGTACGGAAGTCAGCTCAGTTTCAAGGGAAAAATTGGAGACCTACCTAACATGCGTTGTAATACTTTAAGCAATAAAACAAAAAAAATGAAACAAAATGTAGATTTCATTATAATTCAGGTTATGGCAAGTCCAAAGCTCAGGATATGGTTGCCATTGAAAATATCACTCTTTATACTCATACTAGAGGCAGGATGCAGGAAAATTTGTGCAAAAGTAGGCCTTCCTTCCCCCAGTTGCCAGCACCAGCTTCCCTACAGCACCTGGGACCCAGGCTGGCTTCCCTCTGGACCCACTTCCTCTGGAAGGACATCTGGAATGATGTCCAGTCTAATTAGCATATTTAGATCCTTTTATTATTATAGATCCTAAGAGGAGGAGGCATGCCACATCATGGGGGTCATATAGGAAAGTAGCAGGATTGGTCAGGAGGCAGAGGGAATGTGGGGAACATGTGAGCCACTTTGGTGGGAAGGAATGGGTGAGACAGAATAAACAGGTTTAGGATTGGCTGATTTGAATAATATTGATGGGCTCTGGAGCCTAGAGGTTGGGCCTAGTTGTCTATTACCTGAGTATAGGATGTTTAGAGCAGGGGAAAAGAAACAGAAATGTTAAGAGATAACCTATGGACATAGACATAGAGGGGTAAAGGCCTGGGAGGGTTGGATATGAGGTGGAAGGGGTTGATGGGAAAAACACATATAACAAAGGGAACATCTGTGGCTGACCTGCGGTGGAGGCTCCAGGCGGGGTGGCAGAAGCTCACGCATGCCCCGCACAGGCCCCCAGGGTGGATACAGGTGGTGGACCAATGGCGCAGGAGCTTCCCGCATGCCTGCGAAGACCCCTGGGGTGGAGCCTCGCCCCGCCACTGAGCTAACATACCCAGCACAGAGCGCCTGCCATGCCCCCAGCCCCAGCTGCAGAACCGCCCTGCCAGCCTCCATCTTGGCTGCGTTAATTTGCATACAGCTGCTCTGATTGGCTGGTGGGTGTGGCTTAGCCATCCCAAAGAAATGATCAATTTTAATATTACGGTTTTATTAGATTAGATGTGTCTAACTTGTCTCAACTGAATGATCAATAGTTAAAGCTGTGGTGCGACATTCCTGCATGCATGGTAGACTTGGACTTGTTCATGGCATGAGGAATCATAGCTCTTTTCCTCTTGGAACTCAGTAAAAGTCCTAGAATCCCTCAACCTGACATTTGGAGTTACAATTATGAGCTGATCAGAGTTGGGACTCAGGATGTCATCCAAGAATGGAATATAAGCTTCTTTACAAAAGACACCCATCCCCGCTTCCCCCCCAAAAGGCATTAAAACTTTCTTGAAATTTCCCCTTTGTTTCTTCAAGCTTATCTTATTCCTTGACCTTGTCTCTCCACTCATCTAATGCAGATGAACAGACTATAAACTGACAGGGTGTTTGCCTTCCATCTCTGTTTCCCTACTGAGAACTAGTATTTTGTTTGAGACTCAACTTCTCTGAGGTTTTAATACCACACATTTCCTTTGCCCCGTTCCCACACCCCAGGGCAGACTTGACTCTTCCCTATAGTTCCTCCACTCTATTTATATGGAAGATTCTAGGAGCCTGCTAGTAACTCACTTGTTTCCTTATCTGTCCTTCCCAATGGCAGTGAGCTCCAGGGAAGATATTACAACATACATGCAGAAATGCACACATATACATGTGCATACACACATACACATATGTAATATTTAGTTTTTATTGAATATATAACTATGAATGCTATGTACTTCCCTAATTATTAGGGATAGATTTGTAAATATTTATTTCCATTTTTCTCATCTTTTCCTACCTCCTTGTGGTAAATATTCACAAATTTAAGGTTTCCAATCATAATTTTACTTTCTTTAATATAAGAAATAACAAGAGATTGCGTTTTATTCCATTTCATAGTTTACAAGGCATATTTATAATGTTCCTCTTAGGTAGCAGGACAAGTATGATTTAACTATTTTGAGGCAATTTAATGAATTAATTTATATTACTTCTTACAGTGGCAAAAAAACGAAGCCCTCAGAACTTAGGAAAGGGAAGGGTAAAGGCAGCACACCTGGGGAAAGAGGAGGGGCCAAGAAAGGTGCAAGTGTGCTCCTGAGAGGGAGAGCACTGACTTTATGATACTTTTAAAAAAAGTTTATGAAGTTATTTTTTTTCTAAAACTATATTAGAAGCACTTCTAGAAAAAAAAATAGCAAGAGAATTAGATGTTGCAAAGGCCTCTACAAAAGAAGTCACTAAGATCACAATTGAAAAACATAACCAAGCCTCCGTGAAATATTGTAGAAATAAATGGATATGCCTGAATCTGAATATATGCATGAGTGTGAGAAAGTAAGCTCCTAAAGCTAGGGCAAGGTGACTCATGCAGCAAACCCAGGTCTACCGGGAGAATGTTCACAGACAAGCCTGGCAGTCTGAAGGTAGATGGCAGGTTACAAAGAGATGAAACTACAACGAAACCCCTGGTCTAGTCTGTTGGCCTTCAAGGATAATGTAACCCAATCCCAAGTGTACCAGGTGAAGAACAAATGATGCAAAAATGTAAGCAAGCACTACATTTTTACGAGAAAAGGTCATTTTGGTTTGAAAATGCTATTGACCCAGAAATCCCCATCGGTAGGATTTGACCAGGTAATGAAGGGTGAACTCTACATGAACATGCTAAGTGAGAGTAAATGATTTTGCTGTGTCAATACAATGTTCAACTCCTATACGTTGTGGGTAGTATTTGATCATTGGCCCTCCTGGGTCTCAGAATGAACGCCTCACTCATATTTAACACATGGCCATGCCACGACAGATTTGTGGGTCTGTCTCTTCAGCAAGACCACTGATAGTTCTTTTCTGCTACTACGTTCAGGCTGCCTGCAGTCCTCTGTAGCATGCACAGGCATTGGCATACAGTGATCTCCAGCTGAGGTGAGTTCAGGAGCTTTGTCTGGACACCTTCTTCTGTGTTCTGTTTGCCTTTGCAGAACCAGGCTTGCTGGGGTAGGAAACAAAGAACAGAGAATGAATAATTTATATTTCCCTCTCTCACAGAGGCTCCCCACTGGGTTGCTTTCTAGGAAAAAATATTCCTGGCTTGCAGTCTCAGCGTGAGAGCTTGTGCCAGACCCAGCCCATTGTCCCCCTCTTCAACTGTCTGAGATATTACCCAGACAGAAATATCAGGCAGCTGGGTTTGATTATTGCCTTTTTATTCTGGTCCCTGGGGAAAAGGAGTGTTTTCTATCATTCTGGACAAAGCCTCACTTTCTTAGTCATATAGGTTTAGTTGCTGTCAAAATGACCCAGATGGCAGGTAAGGCAATAGTGGTGCCTCTAATGAGACCCCCAGAATTCTTATTTGATGTTGCCTGTAAGTTTCCCTTTTGAGCTTGGTGGTGGGGTGTTTGTATTCATTTTCCTGGCATACCAACCCCCAGCTGTCAGGATTATAGACTGAGTTGAGACAGACCTTAGAGACTTATTTGTTCCATTTTCTTCCTGCCCACAGGTTCTAAATGGGTTAGTCAGGATGCCCACCATTCTTTCCAAAGAGAAACTTTATTTCCTATAGACCATGGTGAGTGGCAAGCTCTGAATTGCTATGTTCTTTACTTCATGACCTCATTTTACTCTGGACATGGAGGCTGGGATCAGATGTAAGGATCTGACTCAAATGTACCAGTAAAGGAAATCTCTTGCTAACTCTTGGTCAGTGCTATAGTCTAGTGCTAAAAGCTCCACAAACAATTACTTTTATGGGATAATCCATTTCCTTTTTGTGCTTTTTGGTGCGATAGAACAAATCATATTGTGAGCAGTGGGAACATAAGGAATGACCATGATAGACATGAGTGAGCCAAGTTCTGAGTAAGTTAAAGGTATGAAGAAGCAGAAACTATGGATAAGTGGAGAATGGTCTTGAAAAGGAAGTCAGGTAGTAATAAGAGGAGGAGCAAGAGACAGAGACAGGTAAGAAAGTAACTGAGAGCTAAATCACATTAGGGACAGCTATCTAAGACTAAAATCCCAGTCTTGTGCTGTTGAGGTCCCTGGAGCTTCAACAAACATAAAAAAACCTTTTGTTTCTGTTTCTTTAGGTATGGCCATTTCTATTCGTTAATATATGGAAACTTTTTCTTTACCTTATTGCAACAATTATCCTGATAACAAACATGAGTTAGCCTATATAGGACTCCATCTTGCTATTAAAATAATACAACAACCTTAATTTCTCACCTCATCCAAAATGAGAATATTTTCTATAGCATCCCTGTCAAAAATGTGTATACTTTCTGCTTAAAGACTTATAAGATTGGGAGTTCTACAGCACAAGAAGAATCACTTTAGAGAGTTGGCCTTAAGATTATTTTCTAAGAACCCCAGCCCCTCAATGGTTTTCCTCATTCATCTTAACCCATGTATTATCCTTGAACTCAGCTTCAAAATTTCTTCTTGTTTTTTTTTTTAAATTTTCAACTTCCTTATGGAATTTGTTGAGGATCAACTTTAAGTTGTTGTCATCCTTCAATTTTATTTTCCATGATTGACTCATGAAGAAGACTTGGTTCCTATCTGCTGGTGGTCTCTAGTCAATGGATACTACATTCTGATCCTAAATTCCTTCTTCTACATTGTTTTATTTTATTTATTACTGTGACCAATCTCTCTATATCCCAGCTATAGACTTATAAATTTATTACTTTAGATCTAGACCTATGATTTTAAAACTTCAGTTAGATGAAAGGCAGGGGAGGGTGGGTGGGAAGAGATCAACCAAGGTACTTGTATGCATATATGTATAACCCATGGACACAGACAATGGAGTAGTGAAGGCCTGGGGGGAAGGGATAGGGGCAGGCTGGAGGAGATTACTTGGGGGGTGGGGGGGGAAGTGGGAGGGATTGAAGACCTATGTAATACTTTCTACAATAAGTTAAAAAAAAAAAGGATAAAGCATTTGGAAGACATTGGAACCTCTAGTCATTGATTAAGCCTAAGGAGATACCCTGTGAAGATATTGCCTTATTCTTATAGTGGTAAAAATAGTGACTGTATATATTTTAAGCTCTAATTATTTAATACGTTATAATCTAAAGACTACTCACAGAGATGGTGACGAAGAAGTCTCTGTCTACCATGACTTTGTGCCTTTATTTATTTATTTATTTATTTATTTATTTATTTTGAGAGAGAGAGAGATCTGTTTGTTGTTTCATTAATAATCCATTCATTGGTTGGTTTTTATATGTGTCCTGACCAGGGGTTGAACCTACAACCTTGCTACATCAGGATGATGATATAATCAACTGAGCTACCCAGCCAGGGCTGACTTTGTGCCTTTAAATTAGATATCCTATTACATCATTCAAATAAGAGCCAATAAAAGATGAATATTAAGTTGGTCTGTGATCTCAGTCATGGCATTATCCTGTCCCGCTTGCTTTGCTTCTGTCTCTATTTCCATGTCCACTACCTTTGTGTTTCCACCTACCTCCAGACTTCTTGTATTTGTCTCCAACTTTTTTATATCCCAAATTTGCCCAAAGAGTTGGTTTCCCTGCTTTGAATGCTTGGAACGCCTGGGAACATTTCTTGCATTCCCTGGTGTGTTCTGCTTCTGGATGCTCCTGGTAACCACCTGGCATTCATTCAAGTCCCTTTTCTCCAGGAACTTGAAAACCATGAAGAGTTAAGTCAAACTGGTAACTTGAAGAATGTTCAATATGTTATCATTGCTACTTTACATATTTTTGGGAGTCCCCAAGAAGTCATGGTTGGCTTAGAATACAAAAGATTTTGGGTTTTGGTTTGTCTTTAACTTGTAAAAGACTTAAAGCAATTTAGTAGGAGGCAGAAAATGATATGGCCTTGTTAAGGGAGGCAACATAGTTAAGGGCTCAGACAAGGTATGAAAACAGAACAGAGGCCTTGTGCTCAGCAGGCATTCTTCTTACCTACTTCATAACAAAGTAAACTTGTACTTTGTAAGCTCTGCTTTTTTTTTTTTTTTAATTTTTTTATGTGTGCATTTGTGTATGTGTGCGTTAGCTTTTGTATTATTTACAAAATTCCAGCCATAATCAGTTGAACTAAGAATAAAAGAAAGGGTCACGTTTCCACTTTATTTTAAATATTGATTATTTAAATGAATATTTGTTAATGGCTACTCTGTGACATGACCATGCCAGGTGATCTGGTTAACAAGATGAATAAGATAGATTCAACCACTGCCCTCATGGGCCTTATAGTTCATGAATATTCCGTAGGACAAGGAGAGTAGGGAAAGCCACACGACCCAAATGGACAAAGCATGCAACCGTGACAAATCCAGAGAGAGAAGAGACATCCTAGAGATTCAACCTGAGTCGTCTGTGCAGCTCCCATCGGCTTTCTCACCTGTAATAGTTGGCTTTCTCCAGAGCCCTCTTTGTAGGGCCCTGCAAAGATTTTACTCAAAGTGGTTCTCTTAGAACCTTGAACTCCGCCTGCTGTGCACAAAGAAGGTCTAGTTGTAATTCTAACATAGGTTCCATCCAGTTCTTCTCTTATCTCATTCCCATCTCTAGGTCCATCTTCATGATTCTTTATTGGAGGCGAATGGTATGGCCTTAGAGTATTCTCTTTGCTCTTTGTGCCAGTCTTAGTGGCAAGTTCCTCTTTCTGAAAAATATAAACAGATGATCAGTCAATGTTCAATTGCCAGTTCTTTTGGAAAATAAAATTTACCTGTATATATAGTATACACAGGTTTACGAATTTATTAAAATTTTATTGACATAAAATATGTGCATTACAAATAATAGACTATACAATATACTCCTTAAGTTCCATATAGTGAACCAAATCTCACAGAGTGTTTTTGTTGATTTTTGCTGAACTCTTTTATCCTTACTCAAACTATCATTGCAGTTGATGAACAAGTGTTGTTGTAACATGAATGTGGTTTGGTATTTTCCTTTGCATTAGCTAATAAGGTAAAAGATAAAATATAAAGATGCATGTTGAAACCTTACTCATTTGTAAGTGAATGATGACACCTTACTCATTTGTCAGTGATGTGTACAGCTTATTTGCTAAATTGGCTAAAAGTTTTGGAATATTGGAAGATTATATCCTCAACAAAATGTAATCTGCATTATTAACATTTTCTTCATCACATCCTTAAGTCTAGGCAGTCAGAAAAACAAATAAAATCAAGTCCTGACTTGTAGCTTTTGCAGATTTCCATGTGGTAATATTCCCACCATGGTTGGATTTAAGCTACAAACATAATGTCATCGAATGCAGAGTTGGGAAGGCATGTGTAGCAGTCCATCATGATGTAGTGTTTCCATCTTACAGCTACCATAGACATACAGGACCTCAGGAAGATGTAAAATGTTGGAATGTAGTAAAATCTTGGAATGTAGTAAACTCATTAGGAGTATTAGGTTAGAAAATTTATTAACTTCATTTTTAATATTATAAATTTATATGAAAATATTTAATGGTGGGCTGTGTTTAATAATCTGCTTGTCAAATTCCTGGAAATTTCTTTAAAAATATATTTTATTGATTTTTTTACAGAGAGGAAGGGAGAGAGATAGAGGGTTAGAAACATCGATGAAAGAGAAACATCGATTAGCTGCCTCCTACACACCTCCCACTGGGGATGTGCCCGTAACCCAGGTACATGTCCTTGACTGGAATCGAACCTGGGACCTTTCAGTCCACAAGCTGATGCTCTATCCACTGAGCCAAACCAGTTAGGGCTAATTCCTGGAAATTTAACAACAAGCTGGCCCAGCACCCCACTCAGGGCAGCCCTTTGGGTTTAGAGGAATGATCCCTAATCTGAATCCCCCAGAGCAGAATGAATAAGACCATTACAATCAGCAGTATGGCTTTGCTGTCATATATTAATGCTTTACATCTTCTTTCCTGTTTTGAGATCTTGAGATTTGAGAATTCCAATTTACAAACCAAACAATTCCAATCTGAATGCTCTGCAGACACTTGGAGGTGTTTTCTTGGTTGTAGGATTTTATCTTGCAACAGTTTCAGAAAGAAGAAAAAAAGGATGGGTCCAGTTTGCACATTTTCCACTACCTGTTGCCTGGTTCCCAAAGAGATCCTTAAAGCTCTGTCCCTTTAACGGGACTCAAGGCCCCAATCAGAAGTGTGGCATATGGAGAGGGTGAGGGTGGGGCCTGCCTGGTTGAACAGGTAGGGAGTGTCACATTTGGGGAGGGAGTGTCACATTGTTGATGTAATTGCAAGCCAGATGTCTGCTAAGGTTATGTACCCCTTCGAACTTTAGAACAA
>PVJC01051774.1:0-11354 GCA_004026665.1 Murina feae
CTCTTTCCCACTCCCCGATGCCCCGCAAAGGGCCTGGACAGCTGCCAAGCAGGCCGCCGACCCCCTGCCACCTCTTACCCACTCCCCGATGCCCCACAAAGGGCCTGGGAAGCCCACCAAGCAGGCCGCCGACCCCCTGCCACCTCTTACCTGCTCCCCGGCCCGCCACCTTGCTTTCCCACTTCCTGGTGCCCTGGTACCCTGGTGCCACTTCCAACTGCCAGCATAGGCAGGCAGTTGCAACAGAACCCTTTGGTTTGCTCTAGTTCCGTGGCTGTTGGCCTCCATATTGGCTGGGTTAATTTGCATACAGCTGCTCTGATTGGCTGTTGGCCTCCATCTTGGCTGGGTTAATTTGCATACAGCCCCTCTGATTGGCTGGTGGTAACGGTCACATTTGCATGTTTCTCTTTTATTATAGAAGATTAGGGACCTAGTGCACAAAAATTTGTGCACTCGGGAGGTCCCTCAGCCCCACCTGTGCCCTCTCACAGTCTGGGACCCCTCTGGGGATGTCCACCTGCTGGCGTGCCTGGTCAGCGTGGGTGAGGGGCTGATGGCTGTTTGCAGGCTGGCCAAGACCCCCAGTGGGGTCCCTCACCCCATTGGGGTGTGGCTAGCCTGGATGTGGGCCTGAGGGCCGTTTTCAGCCTTTTCAGGCTGCCCACAGTCCCTTCAGGTTTTGGGTCCCTACTGGGGTACCTGGCGAGCCTGGATGAGGGGCTGATGGCTGTTTGCAGGCTGGCCAAGCCCCCCAGTGGGGACCCTCACCCCATTGGGGTGTGGCCAGTGTGGGTGATGGACTGAGGGTTGTTTTCAGGCTTTCAGGCTGCCCGCAGCTCCCATTGACCCAATGTCCCAGCAAGGCTGGCTGGAAGCAGGTTTCTGAGGTTTGTTTATCTTCTATAATTGATACAGTGTTCCTTTAAGCCGAGGACTAGGCAGGTAATGAAGCCTCCTGTCTGCTTCATCTCGTGGCTTCTAAAATTGAAAGAATGTTGCCTTAGTAGACTCTAGGCAGGCAGTTTCCTCCATTGCTCCAAGGCTTCTATAATTGAGACAATGTTGCAAATATGTTGTTGCCTGGACCCGGGAGAAGCCCAGCTGGCAAACAGTTTTACTCCCGCTGCAATGGAAGCTGCCTGTTTACTCTAGCAGCTCCGTGACTGCCGGCCTCCATCTTGGCTGAGTTAATTTGCATGCAGTCACTCTGATTGGCTGGTGGGCGTGGCTTAGGCATCCCAAAGAAACAGTCAATTTCATTATTACGTTTTTATTAGGTTAGATGGTGGGAATTAACTTTGAAAATGTAGGCTGAAATTAAATTATGGAAAGCCAGACTAACAGGTTAGGACTTAATGATTTTTACTACTCAATCCAAAGAGGGTGCCAGTGAGCCTATCGATTTATATCCTAAGGCAAATCCTTTTTGATTCCTGTGTTCTTTGACTTTATTACTGTAGAATAATGCTTTAGCATTTGAATAAATTTAAAAAATACACACATAAAAGTTAGACTTTATAAGCCTTGCATTGTGAGAGAGAGTAGGGTATGTGAGGTTGTAGGCACTGAGAATCCTAGCTCACTATATGAGCTATGTGTCCTCAGGCAATTTATTTAAATTCATTGTATCTTTCCTTATAGGGAAAATGATGATTAAACTAATACCCACCTAAAAATTGTTATAAGGATTCAATGAGCTAATAGAAATAAGATACTTAGTAAGATGCCTGGTACATAGAAAGCCTTAGTAGATAATAGCTATAATTGGGGAATTGCTTGCTTGAACTCTTCAATTGGTCTGGTTTTTCTGTGATGCCCTAGTACTATGTTCTAAGAGTGTGATATTCTGGAATCTGTTGGTTCATCAGAATCATCCAGAGAGAAGACTTTCAGTTCTGCTAATATGGTACAGCCCATTCCTCCTAGGTCTTCCTCTTTACTCAAAAGACCTTAGACATGACACAATAAAGAAGCACAGGAACCTCTGAGAGGTAGTGAAAGGAAAGACTGCCTATGACTCCGGGACTTGAAGGACAACGTTGCATGAGTCCTCTGGGTTGCTTATTGACTCCCATATATTTTGGACAGGGTGCTGCAAAAACCTCCAACCCAGAATCACCAGGAGGCACAGACCAAAACTTTTAAGAAAACCCTCTTTCCCCTGGCCAAACATCAAGGAAAAAACAAACTCAACACCCCCACACTCTTGCTCTTTCAACTGGGTCAAGCTGAAAGTTGATCTCCCACCCTCCCACTTGAATCAGGCTGTGCACTTCAGTTCCCCTGTGGGATAGTGGCAGAAGAGCTGAGCAGGGTGCTGATCTTCCATTCTGTTCAGAGCAGAACTAGGCAGTGCTCCTAGGCAGTGTCAACAGGGTCCAGCTTTAAGAAGAACTTCCCATCCCCGTCCTAGCAACAAAGCATTATGAGACAGACCTCTGCTTCTTCCTCCCTGCTGGCAATGGGGATTAAGTGAATCTGATTTCATACCCTCACATAGAGGTAGCGAGGCAGCGCCCCATTTCCCCCTGGGAAGGTGTCACCTGGCAGGGAGCTGAACTTCCACCCCACCACCTGCAGCAGGCTCAGTGATTCAGTGCTCTACTTTGGCCAGGGTAGTGTTGGCAGGCCCAGCAGGAGGCAGAAGCTATATAACCACTCAGGAATGTTGAATAAAGATGTCCAGGATTCAATAAAAAATCCTAAGAACTGCCCTCACCGGTTTGGCTCAGTGGATAGAGCGTCGGCCTGCAGACTGAAAGGTTCCAAGTTCGATTCCGGTCAAGGGCATGTACCTTGATTGTGGGCACATCCCCAGTAGGAGGTGTGCAGGAGGCAGCTGATCGATGTTGCTCTCTCATCGATGTTTCTAACTCTCTATCCTTCTCCCTTCCTCTCTGAAAAAAATCAATAAAATATTTTAAAAAATCCCAAGAACCCCAAAAGTCATAACATGAATTAAAACAGCCAATAATGGATACTAACACTGAGATTAATTAGATCTTATAATTCTGACAAGAATTTTAAAGCAGTCATCATAAAAATGCTTCAACAATTGATGTCATTATTTTTGAAAGAAATGATAAAAAGGGAAATATCAACAAAAATGGGTCCAACTTTTTGGGGTGATGGAAATATTATGTATCTTGATTGTTATATATACATTTGTTAGATTCATCAAACTGTATACTTAGAGTACATTTTATTCTAAGTAAATTACACTTTAGTGAAGTTGATTTATAATGGTTCATGGGGCCAGTCTTCATACATCCTTGGAAATTCTACTCAGTGGGTCTAAGATGAAGTCCAAGTATTTTTTTTTCTTTCAATTAATGCTGTTGGTGATTTTGATGTAGCTGGTGGCTCTTGGGAACTGATCCCTGCAGAGTAATGCGCGCTAGTTGTGAATTCTTCAGAATATAAATTTTTTAGCATTACATGCAAATAGAAACTTACTCTGATAAATTATGAATTACTAGATAAGTACTTGCAGAATAAACAGAATACATAATTAGAAACCATTAAGCATTTTATCCCCACCTGGAAATAATTTTGTGCATGTTTTTGTTGGGTAATGATGTAAAGAATGTTACATGGCATCCTTGAAGCTATACATTGTGATGCTACATTATTAAAACACTGCGCTGTGGTGTGTGTTTGATTTTTCTCCCACTCTGCCACACCTTTCTCTCCATTCCTTTTCAGGACATTATCTTCTTGTTGGCTAATGACATTGGAATCCACATCTGCTTGTGGGAGCTGCTGCTGCCTTTATAGTCATGGTTTTCACCTCCCTGGGGGTGGTGCTTTCTGTCAACCTCCTGCTCTCAACAGAGGCTAGGAATGATTTCTAATCCAGTAATCACAGCTTTTAGGCCTCTCACATTGGCCTCACTTTAACCTAATGGCTATCATATTGACTTTTAGGTTGGGGTTTTAACCCCTCCAAGGAGACTCATGGATTCTCTCCAATGGATGGGCCACTTGCAACACAGGGCCTGCATGAGTCAGGCCACCTTACATTTCTTACTCTCCCTCTTGACATTAGCCTACATGTGTAGCAAAGGGGCTAAGGCTGGAAGTGAGGGGCTAAGGCTCGGGAAGTTGTCTTTGGAGCTATTTTCATCTCAGGTCACAACTTTCAGAGTAACTGGGTTATTTGTCCTGGAGCTGAACTAGTTAAATCTGCATTGGAGGTTGGCAGCCTGTGTCTCTTACCTTGTCAGCTGCTCCTGCTCTGGCTGCAGAAGGAAAGTCCTTTAAAAAATCAGATACCATATTTAAACTGGGTGTTAGAATGTTATTTTTGATAACTTTTTCTGTTTTAACACTGCACCTTTGGAAATACCCAGGATCTGGTTTATTTGCTTTTAAATAATTAGATGGCTGAGATTGGCCCTTGGTAGGACAACCTGTCTCTCTGAGTTCACTGTGGCATTCTCCTGGTCTAACCAGAGCTGAATCTAGTCCTTGGGTCACTCTCAGGGTCTTCAATCTTCCTAAGTTCTCAGTGCTTACTTAGGTAGCTGCTCTTCATTTCTATTGTGTGTTTTTGTATGTCATGGTAATAAGTCACCAGATAGATGCCTAATGTCAGAGGAGTCAGACTCAGTTACAGCTTCCAATCCCTTTTATATTTTGGTAAGGGAAGTATTTACGTGTGTGGTGGGAGGGGGAGAAGGGGGAGGAGAATATAGATTAGGAGTCTTTAGCCTGCATTTAGGGGGGATAACACTTGAAAATGTGTATTTGATAGTCGTCTCCAAATATTTATGTGGATTGTGGTTTCCAAGAGGGATTTCTTTCTTTCTTAGTGTGGAACCAGGGCCAGTAATAGGAAGGAGTAGAGAAACATGCTATGGCACCATTATAGGAAGAGCATCCTGACAAAGCTTTCTAAAATGTGAATAGTAAGTCTTATGTCACTGAAGGTATTCCAGGAAGGTCTTGGATATGGTAGAGAAAGCGTGCATATCAGGGGACTTCTAAGAGTGTTTTCAAATTTCATCTCTGATGTTCTTTAAAAAGATATATAAGCCATGAATGCAGCTGTGGAATGATTACTGGCTAAAGGTCTACCTTGCTTGTTCAGTTAACCTGGGAATTAGTAGGAAGGAGTCTGTTTCTTTGGGCACTTTCCCTTGGATACTCATTGTGAGATGGCCAGGCTGTATTTGTGTCTCCCCTGACTATCCTCTGAATTGTCCTTCCTCACTGCCGCTTGTTCTAATCAGGTGTAGTGTGCGCAGCCTTTCCCAGCATCTCTATTGTATGACCTACAGAAGAAAACAGCCAGGTAACTGACCATGACACCTTCCTGGGACTGAGGCAAGCAGCTTCTTCAGGAGTGGATCCCCCATTCCTATTCATGATGAAGCTTCTTTCCCCGAGGTAAAAAACAAAACAAAACTGGGAAAGTGGTTGAGTAAGCATTATAACCTCTCCCCCTCACCTCCATGCCTTCTGTGGTTAAAACAACCCAGCATGTTTGGAGGAATAACAAAGGCACAATCTCTAAGGGGAACTTTAGAGGTGCATGTCTTAACTTTAGCTTGCGGCGTTTCTAGATGACTCCAGCAGTGTGGCCATGAGTGATGAGGAGCGGCTGCAGCTTTGTGAACATTTTAATTAGTGGAGGATTGTCCACCCCATGCCATTTTCTAATTGATCACTCGGGTTTCTAATCCGAAATACTTAAGTTTTCTGGTTGTGTTTTGGTGTGTGTATGTGGTGCTAACAGTCATCTACTGGAACAGTAGCATTTATTTCAAATTGTATTACATGTCTTGCTAAAAGACTTCTGTACACTTTATGGTTCAGTGAAAATACTTTGGTTTGATGGAAGATGTTGCTCCCAGGTCCTAATAGAAGCAACTAACATTTCTTGAGCAATTCCTATGAACATTTCCCTTATATTTATTTAGACCTTAATATAAAATTTTCCAGGGGAAGCTGAGTTTAAGAATAAAGCCCTATAGGCACTACTTTAAGGCCTTTGAGGTTTGATGCCTAAGACATATTTGTATCCTTAATGATTCCCAGCAGAGTGCTTTGCATTCAATAGGTGATCAATAAGTGTTGAATTTTGTTGAATATAAATTGCTTTCAAATGATTTTTGTTTCTTTCTCTTAAAAAGTAGACTTTGGAGAAAACCTTATATTTCATAATAATTGATCCCAAGCCTTTTCTTGTAACATTTGAAAAGGGTTTTGGATGACATGTAGAGAGCTGACCAGTGTGGGGTGGGAAGCCATGCACATTCATCAGGTTTCTGGGGACAGATTCATGCCATTCATATTGGTACAGGCCTCTCCCCTTTCTCCATGAGGGGTGTGGGTTGTGTTCCATATAGAAGCTCAATGAATGATAAGCCAGTAAGTATTAAGAAAGCACTTCTTGTGTAAGGCACAGTGCTGGCTACAGAGATAAGTGGAAATGAATAGAAACTAGTTACTGTCATTGAGAATCTTATTATGTAGTTGAAAGTGCAAGATGTGAATGCATTAAACGTTAAATTTACAGTAGAGTAATTCTTCAGAGTCTCTAGTATAGTAGTTCTCAAATATTACTGTGCCTGAGATCACTTGGAGGGCTTGTTAAAATACAGGGTCAGAGGACCCCACGCCCAGTTTTTCTGATCATTAGGCCTAGGGTTAGGGTCCTGGATCTCAAGGACTTTGCATGTATAACAAATTCCCAGATGATGCTAATGCTGCTTGTCCAGAGACCGCACTTGGAGAACTACCTTGGCTTTGCATTAGAACCACCAGGGGAATTTAAAACATCCATGCCAGTTTCTTACTCTAGACCAACTAAATCAGAATTTCTGTGGGTGGGACCCGGACTATTTTTTTTTCTTCTAAAGCTTCCTATGTGGTTGTAATGTGCAGTCAGGTTTGGGACTCATTGGTTTAACACATTTTGGGGCATTCAGAGACAGGTAATGTTACCTTGGGCTGTAGGGGTGTGGACAGACCATCGGGATTATTTAGCTTGATCTTAAAGAATAATAAGTGAGGAGAAAGGGACAGTTTGTCTTTTATACCAAGAGCTCAGCATGCATTAGAAAGGACAGGGAGAACTTGTTTTTGAGAAGTTTTATGAAAAATGCTACTGCCTTGTGTTTCCTGATTTGTACAGGAAATCTTTCATACTTAAAGGAATATAAGTGCAACAAATAAACCTGGAAGTAAAATTTTAAAATGTTTTTAATGATTTTATAGAGAGAGGAAGGGAGGGGAAGAGAAGGGAGAAGAGAGACACACAGGAAACCCTGGCTCTGCCCTGACCTGGAATCAAACCTGAGACCTTTCAGTGCATTGGACTGTGCTCAACCAACGGAGCCAAATAGGCTGGGGCAGTACATTGTTTTAATGGGTGCTTGGCACAGCTACCTATGATCTAAAAGCGTCTTAACTTTTAAGTTTCAATTGATGCTTAGCCACATCAAATTTTAGATGTTATTGCTAAATTTTATTTTTAATTTCATTAAGTTTAATTAAATATGAAGTAAGTGGCACTGTAAGAGTAACAAGCCTGTGTTTAATTTCTTGAAACTACTAGAGCCTTCGTTACAATAAATTTCATAGGGTTCAGAAGTTATAAAATTAACACTGGAGATTTGGTGCTTGCTAAAATTTTGACCACTTTTATTAAAGCCCATTGGAGTGATGTACAGTGAGATGGCTGTCCTGTGTTGGTGATAGTGCCATTCACTATCCTCAGGTCCTGGGAAGCTTGTTTCAACTCTGGTCTAAAGGAATAGTCTGGATTTTTTTTTTTGCCTAGGGCAGAGGAGGAGGTGCTAGGTATAGAAATCTGATCAGACCATTTGATGCTAATTTCACAGGTGGCTGGTCACTGTGTGCCTGGCTGTTGTTATTTATAGAGCTGTAAGTGGATGTAGCTATACACAAGAGCCTGAAAGGAAGATTTGCATCAGGGTGTCTGCTAAAATCATGAAAGTACATTCTCAGGACAAATGGTCATCTGTGAGTGTCAGTGATGAAGTTAAATGAGATCATTAGTGGTTGTCAAGATTTCCACCCTCACCTCATTGCTTTTAAAGAATACTTTTGAAAACAAGCAACAAACAGACTGCAACAACCATGGATAGCCTCTCCCTTACTTTTAATTGGGGTTGATAGGATTTTAATCAGGATGACTCAGATACTGATTTCAATTTAAAGGGCTATACACAAAACTATAAATTAATTAGAATTATATTTCCATAGTTTAAAATACTTGATCATTTTCCCTTATTCTATTTCCTATTCCCCATATTATAAACTGGGAAATTGAGATCTAGCAGGGTTAGATAACCAGGTTAATTTCATAGTTAATGGTGAAGCTGAGACTGGAACCTGGATCCCTTCTCCACCCAATTTAGCTATTTGTATTTTCATTATGTTAGTCCTGTTATGAAAGTGCACGTTGCTTTCTTTAAATTCAAGACTTTTTCTTCATAGTCCAGATTAAGGTTATTATTTGTTATGGTATTTTATCAGAATTACTTTCAGAGTTGAAAGATGGTTCTATTTTTATTTCTTAAAATGAAAAATGGTATTAAAACAAATTATTTCTATAGAGAATATATCTGCCTAATGCCACTAGCTTTAAGAATAATGACAGTGCCTCTTTGGAGAGAGGGGACCTGTATGGGTACTGCACTAACCAGGAGCACAAGCAGCAACAGTAGCAAATTTGGTTAGCATGAGTCGGATGCACCCACAGGTTACACCTGAAGGCAGCAGGTAATGTGAATCACAGCTTGGCCTTGGCATCAGCCCTGGGGACGAGCTTTCCTAAGGAGAACACTCTTCTTCTGCCCCACCCTCAGTGGCCTTTTGGTAGAGGACTAGAATAATTGTTAGTTTAAAGATTACTAGGTTTATACTGCACAGAATTGACAGGCATCTCTGTTAGAGTATTTCCAGTCTCTTAGAGATGCTTCACCATATTACTTGTAATCTAACCTTAGAGATGACTGCAGTGGCTTATGTGTGTTTGTTTTTCTCTACTTCCCTCCTACTTGTTTTAAAGGCCACACACCAAGCTCTGGAGAGGGAGCTGCCTGTGGCCTGAAAATTCGCTGCTTTTCTCTGGAACAAGTGCCTTTGGATCAGCCATTCTCAGGTTACCAAACCCTGGCATGAAGGTCTGCATTCTATGTTGGACACTATTCATGGGCTTTCTAGCAGGAAGACTTGTTAATTCCCCATCTGTAATTGGAGGCAGGGAGATTAACTCTGTGTTTCTAACCTGTAGGAGTTCTTAAAAAATATCAGCTCCTGGATGCTATCTCTGTGGGTCCAGTACAAGAGATCTGAAATGACGGCCAGGTTTTATAATCTTGCATTATATTAATTCATTGGTAGGGTCTCTTCCGATCCTAGTGGTATTTCATGGTTCCTACCTGAGGAAGATGATTTTCAGGCCATAGGGAATTCATCTGTAGCTACATTCAATTCTCAGGTGCCTTGTAAATATTTTCAATCCCAGAGGCCTTTCCTCCAGTGAGTTCCCAGGATATGTCCCCAGGCTCTTTGGTTTGTATGCACCCAGGTACTGAAAGATAATTTTCCTCTTGATTTTCCGAAAAGCTAATCAGGAAGGGAAATCTGCCTTAAAAAAAAAAAAAGAAGGAAATTCACATCTTAGGTTGCAACCAAGTATAAGTAACTCTTGGAGAACATTCTCTGTTGGTAAGGAACATGGTGTTATGGTGCCTCATCTTTGGACAGTTGGTTAGGGTTCGCTATATTTTAGCTTTCATTCTTGGGGCCTTACAAGAGTAATCTCCTTTTCTTAAAGGCTTTCTTGATTAATAAAAATTATTTACATAAGCTAAGTATGTTAGCTTAGCAATAAGATTCCAGTTGTATGGGTTTGCTGTGTATCAGAATGTGCTTAAGGTTGTCTGCCTTTCTGTGGACCTTACCTCCTACCTATATTCAGATATACTGTCCACATAATAACTTGTTCTCTTCATGTGCTCTGCCACATGTGCTAGGTAATCCCTTTGACCCTCTTAAGAGGGTGCCACTCATCTTTTTTGCTTCACTTATCCCACTTGACATTGCTGAACCTGCTGTTACTTGACACACTGCTGCTCCGGTGGCTCTGTCCTTCGCTTCATTGAGAATCTGTTTAAAATACACGTCATCCTTTGTAGATTAGTACATTTACTTTAGAGAGAGGAATGATTTTACACTGGGACCGTTGGGAGTCAGTTCAGGAGAGATGAAACCCATGGTGATAATTAGGATAAGTTTCCACTCTGGTCCTTATAATTACATGGTTTGTATTGAGCTGGACTCTGGCCATTTAAGTAGATGCTTGTTCTAGTTAAGAAGTGGTTCCCAGCTGGGCAAATTTCTCATTGGGATTCAGTTTTCTTGGCCACAGCTGCTGTTGTGCGTGCACTGATTTTTGCAGCATCTTTCCATCTCTCCAGTCTTTTCCAACCAGGGGAGATAGCAGAATGCTTTGCTCTTTACTTTTGTTCTCCATTTGGATATTCCATGGCTATTAGGGAAGGACTTCCTGTGAAATAAACTGAGGGCAAAGGAAGGTGGTATGCCTGTGGCATAAAAATGCTGTTAGCAAGCTCGAGGCGTAGCAGAGATATTGGTCCTGAGAGTAACATTTACTGCTTTTCTGATTTTGGACCTTTCCTCCCTCCCTTTGCATGTTTCCAACGTCTGGGACTAGCCTAAATTTAAGAATGGACTGTTTTTGATCATTTGAATAGGTATCACCATTCAGCAGGGAATACATGTGCACACTGAGATGTCTCTTAAAGCCAGTTGCTAGTATATAAGTCATTTGAAATGATTTCTTTAGTCAGTAATGCCTTTCTACTTCAAATTCCCCATCTGGATTTGTGCATTCATCTCTTTCACCAGGTGATTTGCTTTTATTATACTGCTATGACAGGCCCTTCCCACCTTTAAGTACTACCCCCAGACACTTGAGCATGCTTTCCAGTGTGAATAAGTAGATGTTGAACTACTCAGAAATGACATCAAGTGCCAGCCGCACAAGGTTGCAAACAAAGAGAGCCTGGATCCCAGTATAATTTCTCTGCCTGCTTGATCAAGCTATAGCAGAAAAGATTATGTGGCTCTTTATTTTTATTTTATTTTTTATTTTTTTTTAATTTATTTTTATTGTTCAGATTATTACAGTTGTTCCTCTTTTTTTCCCCATAGCTCCCCTCCTCCCAATTCCCACCCCAACCTCTGACCTTGCCCCCCCCATTGTCCTCATCCATAGGTGTACAATTATTGTCCAGTCTCTTCACGCATCCCCAACACCCTTAACCCCCGAAAATTGTCAGTCCACTCCC
>PVJC01051775.1:0-11360 GCA_004026665.1 Murina feae
GTGGGGGACTCAGGCCTGCAGGGGAGAACAGTTGGGGGTGCCATCCTGGTATGGGGAAGGCAGTTAGGGTCAATCAGGCCAGGCCAGCACAGGACCAGTTTGGCGTTTATCAGGCTGCCAGGGGAGTGGTTAGGGGCAATCGGCATTTGAGAGGTCAGGAGCCAGCAGTCCTGGATTATGAAAGGGACATCGACTGCCCTCAAAGGGTCCCTGATTGGGAAGGGTGCAGGTTGGTCTATGGGACACCACCACCACCCACCACCCCCACTCCGTGCACGAATTTCGTGCACCGGGCCTCTAGTAATAATAATAAACTAGGATCCACAAGATCAAAAATGGTGAATTCCAGACAAAAGACAAGAACCAAATTTTTTAAAAATGCAGAGGTTGGAGAAGACATCTTACATCAAGAACTTCAAAGGCTGCCAAAGTACTATTATATCTCTTTTCCAAGAGTAAAACAAGAAATTGTCTTCTGCAAAATATTGGCCAGCTCCTAAAAAGCGAGTTTTAAGCATTTTTAACAATTTGCATAGTGGATGAAATGGAAACAAATAGTACAGAATTGCTTCATAGTCTAAAACCATTTCTCACTTCTCATTGCTCTGCCATACTCCAAGGAGACCAGGAACTGAAAACCTGACTCATCTTCATGCATGAAGCCATGACACTAGGATGCTCATCTGCTAACCAGTGCAGTGTTATCAAAGTCTTTGGCAAAACTAGCTTATAAACTCAGACTTTTCTACTACCGAGTGCTTGTGTGGGTGTGGTGACTAATATGTCTTAATCTACCAGATTTACATACAATGTTATCCTGAATTTCTAAACTCCAAAATCACTCCCTAAAGACACCATATAAGTCCTGTATATTCCTCATCCAAAATAATTCAGCTGCCAAGAAAATGATTGCCTCATCGCATATCCCCACCTAACTTTCTCTTCTCTCTATAATCAGGGAATTCACCATCAGTCTTCTTTTTCCTTACTCATCTGCCAAGTCTTTTCTCCATTCCCTATGCCAAGATTCTCTCTGGCATAAACACCCGTGGCTGCCAAACCTTCCTGCCATTGTCCTAACATAAGCAACTCGAACAGGATCCCTCTTCCCCCTCTCTGCAATTTGCTTTGTATATCCATTTGTCTGATGCCTACAGCGTAAGCAGGAGAGAAGGAAATAAAACATTCCTTCCTCTGGTGAAGGAGAATGGAAGAAAGAAGGAACCACTTTCTAACTCATGGGTTCCCGTTGGCAAGAAAGTCCCGGGAACATTGTAAAGTGGTTTGAAATGACTGGGTGTGACTTACATCTGTTGTCCTCTTTTCTGTAAGTGGTGGAAGTGTTTGATCGTTATCATGCACGTACAGTTCCGTTCCTTTTAATCTGACCAAAAAGTTGTGTTGCTCCCTAAACATCTAAGAAATCCAATGAGAGCTGGTGTCCCAGCATGAAAACATTGGCCCACATGTAAAGGTGGGTCAGCCTCTCCACGTTTAAGACTTTGCTCTGAAGACCTTTGCTGTAACATCGGTGACCCAGATGGAGCACATAGTGAGCAAAGCACTGGTGCCAAGGGAGCTGGCACCTGTATCTTGACTCCACCACCAAACAGCCCTGGGTACTTGGGTGAGCCGCCGAACTTCTCTGTACCTCGGCGTCCTCATTGGTGAAATGGAGAGAATAACTAACACTGTGGGACACTTATTAAGTGAGCACTGTTTTGCACAGCTTATACATATTACTTTCTATCCTCTTCCCAGCTAAGAAGTGGGTATTGTTGCCATTACCACCTATTCTACAGACATCACTGAGGCACAAAGAAGTTAGAATTTTACTTCTGGTCCCAAAGCTATATATAGAACCTGGGTTCAAACCAAGCAGTCCAGTGATCAGAATCCATGCTCTATTGTGTTTCCTTTCGCACTGAATTGTGATCCTCAAATCAGATTAAGTGTCTGGAAGTGAATGTAACATGTTGATATTAACTTTCCTGAAGTTCACTTCCTCATCCGTCAAAAGGAGACAATATTTCTGTGTCAGGGTTTTTGAAAGGCATAAACCTATGGAAGAAGAGTGAGAATTTGCTATCCACCTTTCACCACCACCACCACACACACAGCAGGTTTTGCTTTAAGCCTGTCCATTGCAATCATGTAAAACTAACATCATGTCCCCTTTTGCTTCTTACAGATTTTTGCATACATGAATGAAATCTCTTCCCGAAAAGAAAAGTGGGACCTCCAAGCACTGAGGTTTTTATCAGCCAATCCGATCATCAACCCTTGGGTCTTTGCCATCCTGAGGCCCCCTGTTCTGAGGTTAATGCGTTCAGTCCTCTGTTGTCGGGCTTCATTAAGAACACAAGATGCAACAGAAACTTCCTGTTCTTCACGGTCAAATGCCAGTAAACACACTGACCTTTGTGGACAATAGCTGAGAAGTGCTTAGTTAGCCAGCATCTGGAAGATCACTCTGAAATGGTTCCTTGGAGAAATGAGAAAAGTAGTTTGTAAACACAATGAAGCTACCCTAATAAGACAGAGGAAATCAACATTTCAGCAGTGGTGTAGGCTACAGAGGAGCTGGCAAGCACTTCCTGGGAGGTGTCAGGAGGAGCTATGGAAGTACACCCTCCATGAGCATGTTAGTTACATGGCCTTTAGAGGAACAACCAACTGCATTCAAGATCGGTTGCTTTTGATTTAAGCCTTCCTGTTGAATGAGAAAGTGTGTGTTTTGTACTCTGTTTAAAACCTGAGTTACTGTGTGTTTTCCATTTACTCTTCTGTGTTACTACTGTTATAAACATACAGTGCACAGTCAGACCAGGTAAAACTTCATATGTGTTTTCTAGGAAGTGGATATGTGGGAGCAACCAAGCCTAGTGTTCTGTGATTGCTTAGCAAACCCTTTCTTTGGACAATGTGTTTGCGAATCATAGGCAGTTTGTAGTATTGTGTGTGTGTGTGTGTGTGTGTGTGTGTGTGTGTGTGTGTGTGTGTGTGTTGGCGAGGGGGGGAGGGGCGCTCTCTCCTCACTGCAGTATTACTAGTAGAAGAGTAGACTCAGTTGGTTAATGTTAGCTTTTGCACTGGTCCTCTGGAAGCTGTGTGTCAAAGTATCAGATTATTTATTTTATAATGTCCAATAGTAATTAAGAAAACGTTAAGAATTTTCCAAGAAATAATAGACTAGTAAGAGAGTTGATTCTAATTAATACTCTTCATTCTATTTCCAGGAGAGAGTATATGTCGCTATGTCTGAAGCCACGTATTTAGGGTTAAAAACAGAAAAATCTAGTCAATTCTTCAGATACACTGGAATCCTTTTAAAACTGGTGTTGAGGCCATGACTAACATATACTTTGTAAGATGATTGTGTTGTAGCAAAATTCATCTGCCTGTATTTTTATCCAGGAAATATGGTTGACTAATACTGCATAGGAAATCCTGTATCAGTGAGTCATATCTTTATATATTTCTACATCTAAACGTTTGGCCTGGTGTAAACTCAGCATCAAACTATTTCAGTGAATTTGCACTGTTTAATCATATCTTAGTTACTGTGTAAACTCATCTGAAGTGTTACAAAAATAAACGATAAAACAAAAATTTAAAAATGAAATAGTATTTGCTAAATCCTCCCAAATAACATTTAATAGCTAGAATAGATGTATTTTTTTTTAGTGAGATAAAAATAGAAAAAAAATTAACTTGGCAGGTTTTTAAAGTATGGTTGCATTGTAAATTAGAGTTTAAAATATTCAATATAGTACTTGGTACTAGAGGATTTTTTTCCCCTTCCACCATGATCTTCCAAGTAGTAGAACCATCTTTTTTTTTCTAGTGAGTGTTATTACAAGATAGCTGTTATAAAAAAACAAAAACTAAAAAGGGATGTTAGTTTTTTCCAAAATCTCATTGAGTTGCTTATGTAAAAACATTTCCTATAAGTAGTTATCAACCTAGATGATCACTTGGAGTTTTTTTCAAACCACTCTAGGCACCAGTGTATTTGACAAAATCTATGTCAAATCAGCTCTTATTTTAAAAAAGAATAAATAAATGATTTGCTTTTCTACTAATTTAAACAAACCAGGCAAAATTTAACTTAACTAAAATCTGCACATGTAAATAAATCTTCCCTGTCTACCACATAGAACTCATTAAGCTCATGGGTAATTCCTAAACATAAAATTCTGAGGTTACTGTGAATCTGGAAAATTGAATTCTTTCATTATATGGGCTTTTTTCCTCCAAATGAAAATGTTAACTACATTCCTTCACCCCACCTCACCCCCCCCCCAAAAAAAAAATCTGGAATAATGCCTGATAACTTTTAAAAAAGCAAACTTGGACATAATATCACTAGTGGTGATATTAATAATTAATAAAATAATTCACTCTGATGGCCCAAAATATAACAGTTTAAGCCATTTACTTAAGAACTGGTAGATTTCTAGAGCTTTATTTCCTAGTTTACTCCTGTTTCTTGCACTGTGTTAAATGACTATTCCATTTGCACTGATATATACAGAAGGAACTGAAGATAAAAATCCTATGTAATAGTCATTCACCTACTATGAATGGTAATTTAAAGGCAACAGAAAAATTTACTAGGATTAAATATATGTGAATATTTCTTTTTTTGAAATCCCACCTCATCAGACATACTTGTTTACTGAGTCATTTTCAAGTTAAATGAAAAATACTGAACCTAGCCTGGTATATTAAAGAATCAAATTGTGATGAAAGAAGATCTAGATTTTAGTCTGACAGGCAGTGGAATAAAAAGGGAGAGAGAAAGTATAGTGGATATTCACCTCAAAACGCCAGCCCCAACTTCAGGTGTCCAGACTCAGGCAGCCTGTTCTGAGCTGAATTATTGCTGAACAGTTCACTGTGCCCCAGGTCATCTTTCCTAGGAAAGAACTGGGAAATTCTCGTCCTAAATTGTGGCCTTGATTCTCCAAAGATACGGTAGGGACCCAAGTTTGCTTAGAAGATATAAAAAGCCTCTCCAGAAGACCTGAACCTCAGAGAGTTTGAACCCAGAATCAGATCTAGAACCAGACCAAAGCCCCAGAAACAGCACCTACCCCAAATCCTGTCTGCAAATGAGAGATTTATATATGTGGACTTACAAAGCCCACTTATACAGGCAGTGTTGCAACTTGAATATTTGATATCTGTCTTCATCAAACACTTAACTCCATTGGATTTCCTCTCCAAAGGCACATTTACAACATACCTCCAATCACTAACAGCATTATAATTGATTGCTTTTAAATTTACAAAGCATTCGATTGCCTGACAAACACTATGGAAGTAAATGTTGTTTTAGCAGTTCCCCAAAGCTATAGTCTAACTTATACATGGGGCCAAGGCCATGCATTGGGCATTAATTTTTTTATTTCAGAAAGTTACTTGTTTTTGTTATGGTAGATTGTGTGATTTTTTTTATTGTAAGTAAATTTCCTTGAATTATATTTTTTTATTTACTGTACAATGTCTATACTATTAAAGTCCGTTTGAGTGGTTTAATTCTGTGATATTCATGTTTCATTTGTTAAAATCTGCCAAGAGTCAAATACATCCGTGAGGATTCCAACAGGCGGAGATGACACACTCAAAAGGGTGACTCAGGAGTGTTGAATGAAAGGAACATTTACAGAGGAGAGGGAAGGATCCCTTGCAGCTGTTATCACTCATAAGCCAGAGGCTCAGGGAGGAGCAGTTTCTGGAAACCAGAGAGAGCTGTAGGAGGTTCCACCCAGCAGGAGCTATGGCCTTCCGTAGGGAAGCACAGTTGCTGCCGCCACAGGGTGGAAATGAAGGGACTGCATTCCTGGAGGATCTCTCCTCCTACTCTCTATTAGTCTGCTTCTTCCTCCCATTGGCCAAGCCCAACCTTAATCCAGACAGTAGGAGGAACCTGGGGAATGAAGCCCGGATTATGGATGGAGAGTAGACATAGAGGGGCACATGGAGAATATCCAGCATAAGTAGATAAAAAATACATGTTTTGTTTTGTTTTGTTTTTTGTTTTATTGGGGCTTTTTTTGTTTGTTTTTTTTGTTATACCAACACAAAAAGTGAAATCACAAAGTGGGCAGCCTCTCTTCCTGACGTTTACTCCAAATAGATACCCAAGCCTAGGGAATAGGAATCAGCCCCATCTGTATGGGAAGGAGTAAAATACTGTAGTTTTCTTCACCACAATATTGGTCATTGGCTAGGTGCTCTCTGAGGCTGAGTATTTAGATCTCTCCTACTCTGGAGGTAGTTAATATGATTAGGGCAGAGAAAGGGGACCAAACCAAAGCATCTTTCAGTTTATCCTGCCCACAGCCCTATTGCTTATAGCTATTTGTAAGGAGAACAAAGGGTGACAGTCATGTATACCGGTCTGGAAATGTACCACTGGAATGAGAAAATTTGAGAAAAAGCTCACTACAATGCTGAGGGCATGCCATATCCCCAAGTTTAACATAAGCTGGGATAGGTCTATATGTAGCAACTCAACAATTCTGCATAGTTTAAAATGCTGACAAAAATATCAGGAAAAAGCAAATTTTAACTAACTGGAAAGAGATTGGATAAAGTGTGATGCCTTAGGCCACCTGTTCATGTTGTCTTTTCTGTACCACAGAATTTGTCTTTACTTTATTTTTACTCTGTCCCCTCAGCTCCTAGAAAATACTTTTGCTAGCACACACTATCTCCTGTCCCCTCCATCACTAGATCCTGTCTTCCCTCATGCACACACTCAACCTTTCCCCTTTTGGCAAATTCTAGATTTACCAGGAGATATTAAAGATTTGTCAGACTGCTGGGCACTTCTCAGAGAAGTTATTTGACCTCTCTCACTCTATAAAATAATAATAATAATGGAGTTATCTATCTCCTCATTTATTTTGAAGATTAAACAAGTAACTGCATGTAGGACATTCAGCATAGTGCCTGGCTGTGGTAATGAAATTAGGAATTACTGTTATCTTAGATGCCCAGTTCAGTGGCCCCTCTGATTTCCTCACACACATCTGACTCAAATTGCTCCCTGCTGCTGGGGGTTGAGGTGCTAGGGGTCATGGGATCTATTTGTTAATTCTGGGTAACCATCAAGAATGATCATGATAATAAGCACAAAGGACAAGTTTGTGTTTCAGAAAATGTAGTGGAGACTAGCACACATGGGACAATGTAGAGGAATGTGTAAGCATGAAAGAGGAGACCAGGAGAGACAGAAGGGCAACAAGACACAGAACATGGTTCATGTCCCCTCAATGGAGGCATGGAAGAGGACGGGATGCGTTTCAGACAGGATATGTCTGTGTCAGGAAACATACTCTATCACAAAGCTAACATCTTCTGAAGATTCCCAGAGTAAGTCCAAGCCATGTGCCACAGGTGACCTTTCATGCTCCTGAAACCAGCATCCAACACTTCCTTCCCTTCTCCAGGCAAAACATTCCTCATTTCCTCAACTGCCGCGTATGTGATACCTCACCACCTGCGTCCCTTCCCTCAGATCCTATGCAAGCTGTAAGTGCCCATCTTAAGCTGCTGGGCCAAAATCAAACATCCATAAATAATTCTAGACCAGTCTTGTCAGTACTGAATGCTGCTCTGTCAGTTGCTGGCTTGATCTGTACCTTGTACTTACATTAATGCAACCTGAGATTACAAAGCCTTATTAGCAACTAGGTTGTGCTTTATAGTCTTCAACAAATGAAAGAAGCAACAATATCCATAGCATGTTACTAGAGGTAAGCTGGGTGTGCAGCAGTGAGGGAGTTGCTTGCTAAGGACATCTTCATAAGATAGCCTTATGGTGCTCATCTTGCCTCCTGAGACCACATAGCATCTTGGGTTCTCAGTAGTCATTTGCCTATAACTTTTCAGATTGGCCTCTGTAGACTAGGGATAGGGGAGCTTTGAGTTTATCCACTGAAACTGGCCTTTTGTGTTAGTAACTGGCCCTTGAAATGATGTGGAACTTGGATCAGTGCCAGAGCCCAAAGAACAAATTTTCCCTTGAAAATGGAACTCACTACTTTAGTCATCCAATGAGATTTTTGCTAGAATTAACTGGCCAATACTCATCTCATCCCTAAGAGTGTGTCCGATATATCCTGATAAACACTTAAAAATTGCCACAGCTGCACAATTCAACCACTTGAGGAGGGTTGAGACTATCTTTCATCTCTTAGAGAGCTTCTCAAAATGCCCACACTGGGAATAGCTCCGAGAAACAAGCCAGGAAGCCCTAGATGTTTGAAAACGCAACATTAAATTTTTATGTTTTTAAAAATAAGTGTCCTCGTATGACTTGTAAAATGGAAGACATGATAACCAAAACACAGTGAGCGGCATGCTGTGGTGCACCACTATTTGACCTGTAAAAATAAATCTTCCTGCTGTGCGTAGGCGTTCGGATGAAAGAAGAGCACGCTTCACCATAAACGAGAGATCTCTGGTCTCTTCACTACCTATTATGGTGATCAGAGAAACACTAGTGCAAATAGTCACATCTTTCCATGAAATGCCAGTTTGGAAAACTAAGGAAGATGGAGAGTCCGCTTCCTGTCTTTCTTCTACAAATAGCTTCTGTGTTCTCAATTAGGTTACGGTGAACCTCGACAGTTGCAAAGAAATGCTACGTAAGGAAACACGATTACTCTGTGTTATCAGAATTCAAGGCCCTTTTAAAATAAGGTCTTGCCTTTTGTTTAGCTACTGCAGCATGTTAAAAATACTACTGTTTTTGATCCTTTGTAATAGGAATTTTGGGCTAAGAGAAATATCACATGGGGGAGGAGGGCTGATAACGATTTTTAAACCAACGCTCTGAAAGGTGAAGAAAGCTGAAACTGGAGGTGGAATGCAGACATCCAATCAGGGAGATCTTACATGCTCTGTCTCTGTTCCCTGGGCCTTCTCTCCTGTCTCTCTCCTCTGCTCCTTGACTCCAGCCACCAAACCCAGTGGTCTGGACCTAAAGCATTTCAGCAAGATTCCATCTCAGGGTCACTGCCCTGGCCCTGTCTCTACCTGAGATAATCACTCTCCCCCAGACAGCCATGGTTTACTTCTTCATTTTCTCACCTTCTTCAGAAGTTTGCTCCAAGGATGCTTCCTCAGTGAGGCCTTCACCGACCACCTTTCCTAATGGTGCCCCCCTGTCCCCCATTCTCTTTACCCTACTCTATCATTTTCCAACATGAATGACCTTGAACATAGCTAAAGGTTGATATAGGTATAAGATGGTCTATCTCCTAACACTAGAGTGTGAGTTCCAGGAGGCACAAATTATTGTCTAATGTCATGGTAGCTTACAGTTGCAGGATATTCCATACACTTAGAATTGTATCTTCTTATACATTTCAGTGTCTTCTTTTGTGTGTGTTTTTATTCACTCAATATATTATTCTTAGGATATTGTTTTGAACAATGCCATACTGTATTTTGAGAGTTTTATATATAAATCTCATTTAATTCTCCCAATAACACTGTAAGGTCAATGTTGTCCCCATTTTAGAGATGACAAAATAAATGTTCAAAGTTAAGCAACTGGTTCAAGATCACACAGCTTTTAGGGGAAAGTTAAAAAAATTAAACCATTTTCTGATTTCAAACCCAGGAGTCATTTTACTGATCCCACAAAATGGACATTTATAATGGCCCTCTACCTCTGACTACAGTCCATTGGAATAAAGACTCCATGGGCATGTACCTTGCCTATCTTTATCACCACCATACTTGTAGTATCTAGGATAATATCTGGTATACAGTAGATGTTTCTAAATATTTGTTGAATGAATGAATAAGTGAACAAATTGAAAGGCTAATGTCGAGGATATGTTCTTTGTTCATCTCAGAAAGACTTCTTCTTGCTTCTCTTTCTCTTCCCCTCCTTTCTATACAACTCAATCCTAAACCATTTGGTGGAGCTGAGGAATGTAGGCACATGGTGTGAGAGCTTGAGCAAGAGGAGGGAACCATGCAGGGGAATCTGGTGTGGGTCCAAGCAGGGTGAAATGTATCTACACAGGGGATGGTGCTTTGTGGCATGTGGAGCCCTAGTGAACTGAGGAGGGTGTCCCCTCCCCCCAACACACACACACACCAAAAGACAGGCTGGAGTGGGACATCAGAGCCCAAAAAATGTAAGGAATTTATCCACACAGGAGGAGTGACCCAGTGTGGGGAGTCAGAACCCAAATAGTGAGGGCAACCTAGCTTCAGGGTTTAGGAGCCTAAACAGAATGAGAAGTGAGAGGGTGTCCAATGAGAAAGCCTAGCATGGTTCTCAGAGCCCATAAGGAAGGAAGCTATCCACATAGTAGGTGAACTGTGTACAGTCAGAACCTGAGTCAGAAGGTAGGGCATCCTTGCAAGGGGATGGCTCAGTGATGGTTTAGGAGCCTGAGCAGGATAAGAAGGGTGTGTACTTGTAGGGCATCCTGACATGGGCTGTCAGAGCAGAGAGGATGGTGTTGCATGGGGTAGTTTGGGGCTCAGACTGGGGAATGAGAGCTGGAGCAGGTAGATGGAGATGTTGGGAGGGGTAATGATGGGGATGACGACATACTGAGGGATTTAGCAAACAAGCAAATATATTAAGGATAATGGCTGGTGCTCATATCCTCTCCAGCCCATCCTCCACACTGCTTCAGCAGCATCACCCATGAAGGCAGTGACTGAAATAGAGTTTGGACTTCGATGTTAAACAAAACCTCATTTCAAACCCTGCCTTTTTGCTGTGTAACCTTGAGCAATTTACTCAGAATTTTTTTGCATGATTTTTATAGCCAGGCTCTATCCTTTTTATATTATTAAATTTGTTGGGGTGACACTGATTAACAAAACTATACAGGTTTTGGGTGCACAATTTAAGTTACACTTTCTAAGCCTCTTTTCTCACCTCTATCATGAGTGTAGCAGTTGACCACCTCACAGAATTTATGAAAGAATCAAATGATTTGTCACATGAAATACTTAAAACAATTTCTTACATATGGTATATGCTTCAAAATAGGCTGATTGTTATTATCATTATTGATATTTTAAGTAAAAATCTGATCATGTTTATCAGGATCTCATCTTTATAGTGTATTGACTTCCAACCCTCTGCTGTTCAAATCTTCCTTATCATAAAAGACACACACACACACAGAGACCATCAACACCACCAACACCACCAATACCAACACTACTATCACCAACAACAACACTGATGACATCACAAGTATCATCATATTTGAGTCTACCTAATGACTTTGACAGATGTTACCCATAAGTTCATGTTGACTTATGGGGAAACATGGGACTTTTTTTTTTTTTTTTTTTTTTAATTT
>PVJC01051776.1:0-11355 GCA_004026665.1 Murina feae
GTTGGGTGTTTTTTGCTTCCTCATATTTCAAATCATTGACTTGATTATTGGGATCCTCTAGTGTACTGTTGAATCCCTGTATATTATTCTTTATTTCAGTTAGTGTATGCTTAATTTCTGACTGGTCCATACCAAGAAACATCATAATTAAAATGCAAAGGGCAAAAGACAAAGAGAGAATTTTAAAAGCAGCAAGAGAAAAATAGTTAGTTACCTACAAGGGTGTACTCATACGACTATCAGCTGATTTCTCAACAAAAACTATGCAGGTCAGAAGGGAATGGCAAGAAATATTCAAAGTGATGAATGGCAAGAACCTGCAACCAAGATTACCCAGCAAAGCTATCATTTAGAATTGAAGGTCAGATAAAGAGCTTCACAGATAAGAAAAAGAAAGGAGTTTATCACTACCAAACCAGTATTATATGAAATGCTGAAAGGTATCCTTTGAGAAGAGGAAGAAGAAGAAGAAAAAGTAAAGATAAAAATTATGAACAACAAATACATATCCATCAACAAGTGAATCTAAAAATCAAGTGAATAAAAAATCTGATGAACAGAATGAACTGGTTAATAGAATAGAATCAGGGGCATAGAAAGGGAGTGGACTGACATTTTTCGGGAGGGGAAAAGGGTGTTGGGAGTGTGAGAAGAGACTGGACAAAAATCGTACACCTATGGATGAGGACAGTGGTGGGGGTGGGAACTGGGAGGAGGAAATCTATGGGGGGGGGGAGATGAACAACTGTAATAATCTGAAGAATTAAGATTTTAAAAAAACATTGTTCTGCCCTTCAAAAGCTTATACTCTAATAAAGAAATAATGCACTTATTGCATGGAGTGTAATAAATGCTCCAAATGATAATTATAGGGTATTAGAAAACACATTTAAAAATTTTTTTTTAGAATTCAGGTAAGCAGTTTGATTAAATAAAAAATGCAATTGTCTGTATAAGGATTAAGAACCAGAATGTGAGCCCAGCCAGTGTTGCTCAGTGGTTGAGCACCAACCTATGAACCAAAAGACGATGGTTCGATTCCCAGTCAGGGCACGTGCCCTAGTTGTAGGCCCAATCCTCAGGAGGGAATGCACATGAAGTAGCTGACTCTTATCATTTTCTCTCTCTCTCTCTCCCTGAAATCAATAAAAATATATTTAAAAAAAAAAAAAAAGAATTAGAATGTGAAACACAACCCTCCTTGGTAGAGGAGGCAATTTCATACTGACACCCAGCATCATGCTTTTTAAAGGTTGTTCTGATTGTTTTCAGATTAATTCTAGGTTGGCTAACTCGGAGACCACCAGTTTTGCTGAAGGTTTGTTAAATTTGGAATTTCTTAGAGGATTAGATTCCCAAATATGAGTTCCAGACCAACAAATTATATCTTATACTGTAATGTAATATAAGATATATTATATTCCTTCTCCTCTTTCTTTTCTCTCCACTTCTCTCCCAGCCTGAAGTTCTGGATCAAATACAAAATTTAAGGGAGTTGTGGATGGATAATAATGCATTGCAAGTGCTACCTGGGGTATGTAAGTTTTTATTATACCATGTTGTCCAGTATCTGTGTTATATATTAACTGCAATTGAAGATACGCTTAAATCTCAGTGTTTGCATTTCAAAGTAGTAACACATTTGTTAGGAGTGTTCTGCTACCAAGTGTTTTTCAGTAATTTGTTTTTGAGTATTTCGTATACCCTTCATGGCTGTTACAGGTATGTAAAATGTATGAAAGATGTTTCTTGTTCTCTTAGGAGTATATTTGTCATCTCTTTCTGCATGTGTTATTTTTAAATTTTATATTGTTATATTGTATAAACAGAAATGCTATATACAACACCAACTCTTTGTTCTGTGCAATATCCTTATTCTTCTCGGTAATTAGATAATGGTTTCTGATCATATTGTTAGATCTCTTTTACAAAATAAAAAAATCTTTCTTAGTTCAGGTGATATTTAGTAAAACCCATTTGAATTTTTGAAAATGATGAAGATCATACAGCGTGAACAACAGAAAGTAAAATTACAGTCAAATTTTTCCTTCTATTAATGGGCTGTCCAGTGACTCCTGTACAGATTTGCCAATCAACTCATTTAGCGTGACTATTCCTTCTTTTTCCATCCAGTGAAAGAATGGCTTTCCATGAAACATTGCCTCTGCCTATCACAAGGCATACATTCAAATAAGCACATGTAGGCCGGCCAGAATGGCTCAGTGGTTGAGCATCCGTGTATGAACCAGGAAGTCACAGTTCTCTTTTGATTCCCGGTCAGGGCACATGCGTGGGCTGCAGGCTTAATCCCCAGTGTGGGGTGTGCTGAAGGCAGTCAATCAATGATTCTCTCTCACCATTGATGTTTCTATCTCTCTCTCTCTCTTTCCCCCTTCCTCTCTAAAATCAACACAAATATATTTTTAAAATAAGCATGTGTACACACACAGCAGCAGCCATAGGGTTCCCAGTTGTGATAGCCAATTCCAAACTTCCTCCATTAGGCTAATTAGCCAGGGCAGAGAAGAATTTATAATATTTATTCCACCATTGAGATTTAGGTGCATATTTCTGAAGCCAGTTTTATTCCTCTTTTGAATTGACATTGAAAGTTTCTTTAAGTGATTACAAAAGCAACAGGAACTTACTCTCTTTTGAACAAGCCTGAGACCATGTAAAGGAGAAAAGCTGGCAAAAGATTAGGGGGAAAATGCTTTCCTTTCTTATGAAAAAAATACATTTCTGCCATCATCACAGACACAAACCAAAAAAGCATGCGTATTTTCTGTTTGTTGAGTTATCCAAAAACCATTACAAATGCACCCATCTGAACCTGAAACTATCCTAATGTCAAGGTTACAAAGATAATATATTCAATGATCTTGAATATATTTGTTTGAGGAGCGCACTCACACCTAACAGAGAGAAAGATCTGCATTCCACTACACATAGTACAGCCTTATTTGTGCCATATTGAATGTATGTACACATCCTGGGGCAACACAGGTAAGATTCTCATCAATTTCCTGTGCAAGATCCAGGAATCAACATGTTTCTTCTACATGTTTCTTCAGTGGGTTTACTTATTTATTTATTCAAAAACACAGCATTTATCATGGGCTAGGCATCTATCTAGGTGTTTTACAAATACTGACTCATTGAATCCTCATAATAACTATGAAATTGGGTTTTTACCATCCCCCTGTTATAGATGAGGAAACTGAAATGGAAAGAGTAGGTAACTAAGTGAGTGGCCCAAGGTCACACAGCCGGTAAATGGTAGAACTGTAATTTAAACCAACTCCTCAGGCTGTTGTTCACTTTGATGTTCCAAAGTTTTATCTCTAGAGAATCAGTAGAAGGTACAAATGAGAATTAGGTTTATCTTACTTTTCACAATCCTTACATTCCCAAAATCTGATTTTGTAAACCAATTCAGATCCTGAATTCCTTAGTAAGCTTATTATTTAAATGGCAAGGTAATATGAAATCTTTAAAACAGATAATGCTGCTTAATTTGTCTGTTTTAATAGATTTTTTTTGTATACTAACAACTTTAAGCATATCTCTTAGCGAGTACACTTGAATTTCACATTTTGCTATGCTCCTTGTGGAAATATCACACAGCTTCCCTGTCAAACAGGAGTGGCTTTCTCATGTCAGTGCTGGAAAACAGCTGTTACACAATTACCAAGACGCACATGACTTTGAAAGACTAATCTTGGATATGGTTTCCAGACTATGTGTCTGTTTCACAGAATGATTAATCCTAAATATTTATTGTCATAAGACACAGGAATAAAAGCAAGTTTATTTCATTATTAGTTCATCTTTCATAATACGTCAAGGTAATGTACGTTTTAAAATAATTGTAGAAGCCTGGGCTACCATTTTTCCACTGTAGTTTTCACACATCAGAGAAGCAAATAGATAATGATGAAAAATTATTCTTCTACATAACTCTGTCTGTGACCATCACTCTGAGATCAATCAACCAAAATATAACTAGACAATGTATTGAATCCATATTTATGTTTAAACAAACTTCAATATCTTCTTTTGCTTGTGATGGCTTCTTCTCTTCCCATTTGCCCTTCACTCTTCACCATGGCCTCGCTGTCCAGAGGGCTGTTGGAGGGACATTCCATATCCTCGAGGACTCTGAGATACTGGGCCTCAAGACCTCTTTCACTCTAAGATACTATTGCCTTTATAAGGTGCTTGAGAGTGATAGTTTAGAAAAATTAAAAAGAAACACCAAAGAATTATTTTGTTTTGTTTTGCTTTTTTAAAAATATGTTTAGAAACTTTAAACCAAAATATTGAGTTGTCCTGAGATAGCAATGAAAGAATCTTCAAAGAAGAAAGTTGTTCAATAATAAAAGAACAAAAGATACACACACACACACACACACACATAAACACATATATTATTTTTTCCTCGCTCATCAGAAGAGAAGAATGAGATAAGGCAACATAATAGTTCCTTGGGGTGGAAAGCAGTAGGTAAAGTGACAGTATTTTTCCAAGTGACATATTGCTAGGCATGGGGAGAAGCTCAGCTCTCTGGCCTGACTTACCCAAAGTACTCAGTTCTTAGTCTGGCAAGTATTAACCTACTCCCTAACTTTGTTCCCACTGTTGAGAGCAGAGGGAGCAGGGCTAGAACCATGGGCTGTGTTACTTTGCGAGTTAGAGGGCAGAACTGCCAATATAATCAATAGACTTTGTAGTGAGTAACCCAATAAAGGTGAGTTTAAGTTTAGCTCTACCCCTTATTAACCAGGTAACTTTGAAAGGTTACTTGCAGTCGATGCTGCATCACCCTCCTGGTATGAAGCGCTTACTCTATTTCCCCATCTTCTGGGAGTACTACTGGCAGCTCCCCAGCCTCTTCAGGAACTGCCTCAGCTGAAGAGGTCACACCCTTCACCCAGGGTCACACCCCTATTCTTGGAGACCTCCATCCATTGACCAATCCATGCAGGGGTGTAAAAGCCTGGCCTCTTCACCCGACTCAGGACAACTTTAAGGCAATTCCCACTTCAGTGCTCCGTAAAGGGTCAGCTGAAAACTTCCTCAGCACTTAATCACGGCCCAACTTCTTCATCTGCCCAATCCTACTTCCTTCCTTACCTCTGTCTTCCCACTGTTACTGACTCTAAGAACACTCTCTCATAAACTTCTCTTTGTCTCTGCTGCCCAGGGAACCCAATGGGTAACATTCCCGAACCTCTAAGCTTTAATGTGAGTGAAAGGGTGGATTCTGACTCAGTAGGTCTGGAGTGGGTCTAAGGTCCAAATTACAGACAAGCCCCAGGTGGCGCCAGTGCTGCTGGCCTGCGAAGCACATTTTGAGTGGCAAAAATATAAAGTATTAAATCAAATAATAAATATAAAGTGCTTAGCACAGTGCCAGCTGTGAGCTTGTGTTTGTAATAAAGTTATTTTCTGTATTTGGTTAGTTATACTTTGTCAAATAAGTAGAGACACTATAGTAAAGTGTACATAGGTAGAGAGTAAGCAGATGAACCAATGAACACTGGTATGTATGAGACATTTATTTGCAAGACATGCCCTTAAAGGCAAGGTAAATTAAGACTTTCATCTTGCTTGAAGTCCTATAGTCCATTGTCTCCACCAAGCCATTACGGTTCGCTTCCTGCCCAAGGTACGACTTGATTCCTGCCCCGTCCTCAGCGATCAGTTACTCAGTCATTCCACTTCGACATCTTTCTTGAGCCCATTCCCTCTTCATCCTCACTTCTCCAAGAATTCAGGTCCCTCTCACCTCCTGCGCTAAACTGCTTCCAGATCTTCCTAATGAGTCACTCTGACTCCAGTCATGAATCTTCTTACAATTCCCTGAAGTCATTATTTCAAAGCGCAAGCCCAGTCATGTCACTTTTCATCTGAAAAGCCCTGAACGACATTCTGTGGCTGTTAGATAGAGCGCATATCTCCCCGCATAACATGTAAGGCCTTTTAACAACTGGCTTCTTATCATCTTAACTTCCTCACGATATGCTGTCACTTTGAATTTCTCGCCTTCCACAGACATGCTCTGCTTTTTCACACTCCTGTGGCAATGTATGTGCTGTTCTCTCTTCCATACATGGGTTCTTCTCTTCTTGATGAGCAGTATCTTCCAGGCATTTTGCAGCACTGTGCTTCTGTAGCATTCCCTACATGCTGTTTTCAGTGCCATACCGTAGGGTATCATAATCATTTGCTTATTGGATGGTTCCCTTCATTTCTCTGAGCTCCTTCACAATAAAGACTTTCTCTGTATCATGACAAGTCTCTCCCCATCCTTCGCTGACTTCCTCATGGTTGTTCTCTGGTATATAACATAAGCCCTAACTCACAATAGATCCTCAGGAAATATTGTTGAATGAACAAAATATTGAATCTGCTTAGTATAAAGTCCAAAGCACAGTTTAAAACCTTTCTTATGCATTTGAAATTTTAAGAATCAAGATGTCAACATATGGTGCTTTGGTAGCAACTTTGAGATTATTGCTGTGTGGGTTTTTAACTGCTGTACTGAGATATCATTCACATACCATAAAATTCACCCATTTAAAGAGTACAATCCATTGGTGTTTAGAACACTCACACAGTTGTGCAGTCATCAGAAAAATCTAAATTTAGAGCATTTCCATTTACTTCTAAAAGAAACCCTGAAGCCACTAGCAGTCATTCCCACTCCCTTCTTCTCCCAGCCTCTAGCAACCCTAATCTACTCCCTATAAATCACCCTATTCTGGATAGCCATGTAATGGGATCATACAGTGGGTGGACTTTTGTGACTAGCACCTTTTACTGCATATGTTTTCTAGGGTCATACATTTTGTAGCATGTATCAGTACTTGTTTTGACAAATAATGTTTCAACATGCAGATATACCACATTTTATTTATCTATTTGTCAAATAATGGACAGTTGGATTGTGTACACTTTTTGGCTATTGTGAATGATACTGCTTCGAACATTTGTGTTTTTGTGTAGACATATATTTCACTCTTGAATACATATCGAGGGACTGTATTATACAATATATACTGAATCATATAGAAACTTTAATTTAACGTTTCATAGATCTGCCAAACTGTTTTTTCCAAAGTGGCTGCACCATTTTATGTTCCTACTAGTGATGTATAAACGGTATAGTCTCTGCACATTCTTGCCAACACTTGTTGCTGTTGTAGCTTCTTTTAAAATTAATTTAATTTGTGGTTTTTACAACTTTAAAATGTCTTTTGAAAGTTTCTCAACTAACCCTGAGTTTATGCAATGTCATCAAGTCTATAGGGAAGTTAAAGATGTTGGTGTACCTGGATATGTCAAAAAACAGAATAGAAACAGTGGATATGGACATTTCCGGCTGTGAAGCTCTTGAGGACCTCTTACTATCATCCAATATGTTGCAACAGTTGCCAGACTCTATAGGTGAGAATATATTTTACCATAAATGTTTGTCAAATATGTAATTTTCTTTCTTGGCAGCATAGTTTGTCTGTAGATGTGGGGAATATACTGTTAGCTTGATATTAATAAATTAGCAAGTTCATTATTCAAGATGATAAAATAGTATTTTACTGTTATCTTAAAATGAGATGGTAACTCTAGTTATCAAATTCAAGAAGGCTCTCTTATGAAAATGATCTTACTAAATTGATATATTTAAATTTTTTTCAGATATCCTAACTGAAACTGTTACTGTAAGGAGTATATATCTTAGATTTAGAGTAATTTTACTACAATAGCTTCTATTTACATAGTGTAGCTATAATCTATTTTTAATACTATGTAACATTGCTATGATCTAGGAATAACATAAATATACAATAAATATAAAATATCTTTATTTTCTATTATTTTAAAAAGACATATTGTCTTTTACATGCTGAGATTCATGAGGGCAGATAATTTGTTAGTATATATTAAACACTCAAACCACTTTTGTTTTAAATTCTTATATTAGTAGAATAATAAAAGAATATAACTTAAATAATGAGTAAATTTTTTGCATAGCTATCTTGCTATTATTTATGAGAGGACTCCTCAAGTAGTGTAATCATCAAATAACTTTGGAATATGGTTTTTAACACTGTGAATTAAACATGTCATGTGTTCTGGAACTTATTAATCTTTCTGAAAATTAAGTCACAACCAAGGCAGCCTAATTGAAGGGAAGCCAGAAGATGAGGTAGTTTCCCAAATTATCCTTCAGTATCCTATTGCTTCCATGTGCAGCCTAATAGAGAATGTAACTTTACCAAGACAGGATAGCTTTTCTTTTCCTTCTCAATTTGACGACTTTTTGATTTACATAATCACATATTTTATAACAATACTTCTCCAATCTGCTCTGTCATAACACTTATCTGAGTGCTTTATTAAACACTTACGCATTTCCAGACTCTTACTCTGAAAATTCTGATTCAGTAAGTTTGTGATAGGCCCTCTAATCTGTATGTTTATTCACCATCCTAAATCAAACTTATGATCAAGCAAGTTTGGTAAATATTCTTTTGTGCAATAGAAGGTAAGGAAGTATAATGGTAAAAAGAGAATTCTCCAGTCAAGGTATACTCCAACTCAAACACCACTCCATACCTCTTCAAAGACATAATAAGAGTAGAAAAATAACTCATGTCATTACTGCCTCATTGATACCGAGAACTATCCTGGTATATGGTAAGTGCTCCTCAAGTATTCAGAAAATAAAATAATTTAGACCTACCTAAGAAGAATGAACATCTACCTGAACCTGAGATAGAATGAAAACATACCAGTGACCTCCGGCCTGAGAGACTCCAGACCTCAAACAGCAGTAGCAGCCTTACATTCCTTTCCTGCTGTGGGGAAAAAAAGACCTTAAACATAACAAGGGAACACTAATTTACAGGAGATTGAAGAAGGAACCCCTCATGTGTGAAGAGAGACTGCAAAAACCTAGAGCTAATATGTGGGGCTAGGGTGGAAGGCAAGAACATATAAAGATTCACTGCTGGAAACTGGCTAGTCACAAGCTGGTTTGGACTAGATTTGCAATATCCACATGGGATGAGAACACTGTGTTGCTAATCTAAGACCTAGTTCTGAACTCCAGAAACATGAGGGTCAGGTAGAGACAATCATGAAACTGCTAGACAGGCAGAGGTGAGCATAGATAATGAGAATACATTCACCCTCACAAATGAGCATGTAAACCAAAAAGAAATTTAAGCTAATACTATTATGGCAACTTGAATATTCAAACAAGTAGGAAAATTTACCCAAGGGAAACTGAAGTCATCAAGCAATGTTAAAAAAAAGAGTTTTAAGTATGTTTAGATCTTCAAATAGATAAAAGGAAGAAAAATATTTGTCTAAAAATAATAACTTATAAAATAAAAACAAAAGCTATGACTAAGAACAGGTAGTTATTTTTAAAAATAACCAATTAGAAATCCTGGAAATAAAAATATCACATAAAGAAATAAAATATGTTGTAATTATGTGTTTAAACTACCTTCCTTTAAGAAAGTAGGCTAGGAAATTAGCCTGCTGTTCTGGGGAAGGCAGCTGAGTTCAGATTCTGGCTTTTCTGCTAGCTGTGTGATCTTGAAGAATAAATGAATTAATCTATGTAACATTGCTTGCAATAATACCTGGAACATAGTAAGTACTCAATACTAGCTGTTATAACAATATAATTACTATTATAATCTTAAATTGAATTAATGTGCAGTATTTAAGCTTTTAAAATTCTATTACATGTGTATACATTTCATATAAATAACACCTATAGTATTAAATAAATTACATTAATATTTAAATATATTTACTACTAATTATATATTTATAGCTAATCATGGTAAAAGGCCTCCTTTTTCTTTCTCTTTAGTACTTCCTAGTTGGGAGTATAGGATAAAGAGGTTGGGACTTGGGGAAGAGTGCCGGTAGAAGGCAAAGAATAGGATGACATACTTTTGGTTCCTGTAGGGTAAACAAGGAGCGTCCAAGCAGATGACATATAGAAATGCAGTGACGGAATTATCTGCCAGAGGAAAATAATGAGTAGCAATGATGATGAGCCACTGGCCTAATTCCATTCCAAGGGCAATCAGGTGCCTACAAAAGCTCCAGTATCTGTCCAAGAAGTGCCTCTTAGATGGGATATACAAGTGACAACGTAACCACATCACAAACAAGTGAGGTTCCAGTCCACCGACATGGAACTAAGCAGGGAGGCCTAACTTGCTTCACCTTTCAAAGCTGTAGAAACATCTGTCAATTGTCAGAGCAATTACCCCGTTCTTTAGAAATACCTACTCCATCAACCTTTAGGCCTTAATCCTTAACCTGACTCAATTTTCTCGCTACTACGCCACACCTGGGGACTGTGATGCTCTTAAAGAAAGCTGTGAGACCTAGCTGGCTTCCTGGTGTTGGCTCAGTCCAAAGCTTCCTGTGAACCCAGTCAAGTGGTGTTGAAAAAAATCAACCCTCCTCTAGCTCCACTGGTGGGGCAGGGGCAGTAGTTTGATCAGAGTTAACAAGTCATACAAAATTTACCTGTGTTTCATGGTCCTGTTTTCTTTTCACAATTGATGAGCAAGCTCAGGAGTTCTTTTACACGTTCAAGGTCGATATTTTAACATACACACTCGACAAGCTAAGGTGACTCAGTCACCCTTTGAACAGAGATGAATATGGCAGTGGGTGTCCCAGCTTCAGAGATAAATGACCCCAATGTGCATTGTCCTCTTTTTCAGATGCTGGGCTGTTTTCAGTACTGTGTCGTGGGGTCACAAGTTGATGTATTAAGCTCTAAATATTATAGGCATTTTTTCAAAGCAGTCTGACAGGGATCACATTTCTCTCCCTCAGAGTAGAGATTGTGAGTGCTTCTGAAGACTGTGTAACTGAGCATACTGCAATTTAAAGTGCAGCCACAGCTTTATTTCAGAAATTTTGTGACTTACTCTAGGCCTTTAAGGAATCCTTACAATATTTGCGATGGGTGGGCATGATCTTCTCAAAGCCTGTTCACAAAACACTGCCTATATAAGATACTCCTTGGGCACACACACGAATGCCATAACTTTAGACAGACACATTGCTACAGTAATATATTAAAAACTCCTAGCCCTAACCGGTTTGGCTCAATGGATAGAGCATTGGTCTGCAAACTGAAAGGTCCCAGGTTCGATTCCAGTTAAGGGCATGTACCTGGGTTGTGGGCACATCCCCAGTTGGAGGTGTGCAGGAGGCAGCTGATCAATGTTTCTCTCTCATCGATGTTTCTAACTGTCTATCCCCCTCCCTTTCTTTCTGTAAAAAATCAATGGAATATATTTTTTT
>PVJC01051777.1:0-11358 GCA_004026665.1 Murina feae
CAGCCGCTCTGATTGGCTGGTGAGCGTGGCTTACCGTGTCTCGGGGAAACGGTTAATTTTAATATTTTGCTTTTATTAGTTTAGATTTCTGTGACAATATTTTATTATGTATATTGGCACTAGCAATAATTAATATAAAATTAGTTTGAATTACACACACAAAAAAAATCAACTGACACAAAGGCAAAACACAACAGTATAATTTTTAATACCATTTTAAATTCCACAAAAGCTGTTAAAATAGTCATTATTGGAGGGAGATTGATAGTAAACTTCAGAAGCTATTTAAGCTATTGTAAGTATTATTTTAAAAATTTATTGCTTCTAACCATAGCAACATATTTGTTATTGTCTCCAAATAAACTTAAATAAGTAGAAATAAAATAATATACTTGATTACAAATAAATTTAACACACATTACAGAGTAGGGCCAAAGTAGTTTTAGAGTTGTATGTATGCAAAACAGAATTTATCTTTGTATTATTATTAATTAACAATTGTATTATTTTCTGTATGTACAACACCCTGTATATAGATGGAACAAAGGTCTTCAAGCAAGGTCATAGTACATACACTTCCTTATTATTCATTTTATTTTACACTTATGTGCATATACTAAATGCATATATATATTCATATATATGTACATCCTATATAATAAAAGCCTAATATGCAAATTGATTGAATGGTGGAATGACCAGTCACTATAACATGCACTGACCACCAGGAGGCAGACACTCAACACAGAAACTGCCCCCTGGTGGTCAGGGTGCTTCCACAGGGGGAATGACGCTCAGCTAGAAGCCGAATTCATGGCTGGTGAGCACAACGATGATGGCCGGAGCCTCTCCCACCTCTGCTGCAGGCAGGAAGTAAGGAGCGAGGGGTCCTGGACTGTAAGAGTCCTAGACTGTGAGAGGGATGTCTGACTGCAGGCTTAAGGATCAGGCTTAAGCTGGCAGGAACAAAGGCCCTGAGGAGTCCCAGACTGCAAGAGGGCACAGCCCAGGCTGAGGGACCTTCCCCAACCCAGTGCACAAATGTCATGCACCAGAGCTCTAGCATAAAATATATATATGCACAAATTATCTGTATGTATAAAAAAAAGCCTTTTTTTGAGTCAAATTCTACATTACCTAGCTTTCATATATTACATCTTAAGGTATTATGTACATATACTAGACTTGGTACCTTTGAAGTGAAAAGAGAGTTTAAAAAAATTTCTCTAAGAATTTGGACTCAGAATACTTTTAGGTTTGTATTATAATTTTATTAATATTTTAAGGTTAATGTGTTTACACCCACAACTTTAGTTATTTACTTCTTTTGAGTCTCACGTTATATTTGTACTAGGGGCCTGGTACATGAAATTCATGCACTGGGGGTGGGGGGTCCTCAGCCCACCCTGCCTGCTCTCACATATTGGGAGCCCTCAGGGGGTGTCCTTCTGATGGCTTAGGCCCGCTCCCTGATCCCCTGGGGAGTGGGCCTAAGCCACAGTCTGGCCTCCCTTTGTGGGAGGTGACCAGGCTAATCAGGGGAAGCCACCAGCCCCATCACCCCACTGCTGCAGCCACTGCCAGTCACCGCAGCCACCAAGGTGTTTTCATCAACACAGACTCCAGTCCCTTCACCATGAAAAAATGACAACTTTCTTTAGGCATTTTCAAGATGTGTCTTTCATAGGATATGACATTTCTTTTTTTCTTTTTTTTTATCCTCACCTTAGAATATGTTTCCATTTATTTTTAGAGAATGTGGAAGAGAAGGGAATAACAGAGAGAAACATCAAAGTGAGAAGAACACTTTGATTGGTTGCCTCCTGCATATGCCTTGACCTGGGCCCTGGCAAGGGAGGAGCCTGCAACCTAGGTACATGCACTTGGTCAGAATTGAACCCAGACCCTGAAGTCAGCAGGCTGAGGTATTATGCACTGAGCCAAACCAGCTAGGGCAGGATATGACATTTCTTAGCCCTCCAGCAATGGACCTTCATTTTTTTTTTTCTCCAAGAGTGTGGTGGAAAAACCTTAGATCACCTTTAGGGATTTTTATTACCCAAGTTCCTAAGAATATTACCAGTGGCATACAGGGAGCTTAGCCAATGAGGAGTAAGAAAAGGTGTTTCCTCTGTAGTTCACTCTGATCATTGGCTCCACCCCTGCCCCTCCAATCCTAGCTCCACATTTGCCCAGGCCTGTAACCTCCGGCCAAGGATGCAGGCCTGGGCAGGGGACCCCCAAACCCCTCTGATCACCAGCTTCACAGAGCCCAGGCCTCTGTGATCACCAGCTCTGATCCTGCCCCTTGCCATCGCTGGCTCTGCCTTTGCTCCACTGCAGCCTCTGGCCATGGCTACAGGCCTGAGCAGGAGACCCCCAGACTCCTGCTTTGCTGGCTCCACCAGTGCCCAGATGACTGTGATCCCAAGATGTGCCCCTGCCCCTCCTATTGCTGGCTCTGCGGAGCCCAGGCCCCTGTGATCTTAGGCCTTGCCCCTGTCCAGGCCTGAGGCCTCTGGCTCAGGCCTTATGCCTGGGTAGGGCACCCTCATACCCCTCCAATCACTAGCTCTGCCCCTGCCCCTTCTGATCACCGGCTCTGCCCTTGCTCATGCCTCAGGCCTCTGGCGAAAGCCTCTGTCCTGGGCAGGGGACCCTCAGGCCCCTCTGATCACCTGTTCTGCCCCTCAGTCCCCCCACATCTCCCATCACCTGCCTGGCTAACAGGCCTGACCACTTCAATGGTGGGGCTGAGCCCGACTCGGCACCTCCATCTTGTGTCCATGGGGGTCGCCATCTTGTGGCTATGGGCGCTCCCAACTTTTGGCCATGGTGACAGCCATCTTTGTTATGGAGTGATGCCTAATTTGCATATTGCTCGTTTATTAGATAGGATTGACATGAATCTATAAGTATAATATTTAATAACATTATATAAATAAAATAAGTATATGTAGTATATACTTATTTAAAACATTTTTATAAGAATCAAAATATATGCAAGAGAAACTTTCTAATGCCAAATATTTAGTTTGTTATAGCCATTAGTCAATATATTTTGAAGTGAGAAAGAGCATTAGCTAATCCAGAAAGGAAGTGGGCATTTACTAAAATACCTTCTATAGTTTCAGTACATGAAAGAAAAAGTAGTAGAATTACATAATCTGTTTTCAATTCTGTTCAAACATTATGGATATAATTTGAACATGTATATTAAAAATTGTTATTAGCTGTTATTTTAAGCACACGTCCCAGAGATTTCTGTATAGTCTATATATGTAAAGAAATATAACATATTTTAAGTGTGATGAACTGAATATTTTTTAAATACATTTTATTGATTTTTTTACAGAGAGGAAGGGAGAGATAGAGAGTTAGAAACATAGATTAGAGAGAACCATCAATCAGCTGCCTCCTGCACACCTCTTACTGGGGATGTGCCTGCAACCAAGGTACATGCCCTTGACCAGAATTGAACTTGGGACCTTTCAGTCCTCAGACCAATGATCTATCCACTGAACCAAACCGGCTAGGGCTGAACTGAATATTATTAAAAAAAAACTAATATAAAATCCCAGCTCATTAAAATATCGAAAGATTATTTTTGTATATTTTCCTGGAAATTTTGTGCATGCCAAAGGGAAATCTGTTAACTTTATCAATGAAGACATTCACTGACACTAATGTTTAAGAAATAGATCACTCATTGTTGAATTAATATAAGTACAACTATGTTATATCTTTTTATGTATTCCTACTTTTTATTCCAGCTTATTAAACAGTGGGAGCATGTCTTATCCATTATTGTATTCCCATTGTGAACAGTATATTTAGCTATGTAGTAGGAATTTTATATGAATTTGTTGAGTGAATAGGAATATTCAACCATTTAACTTAATGCATATCAAAGGCTCTCTCAACTTCTTCTGAAGTTTGAAAGTTTATATAAGTTTGGAAAGAAGTGATTAAGGACATTCCCTTTGACATTTTTACAATAATTACCTTCCTGTTTCAAATTATTTTAAGCAAATTGCTTGTACTTACAGTTTCCTCTGTAAAACCAGGTGTTGAGCTAGATGATATTTACAAATGTTTATGTCTCCATATTCTATAATATCAAATTATACCTTTGTCTCAACATTTGATACTTGCATTTCAATATTTTTTAGGGATCATTCACTTAATTATTTACTTTAATTTTAGTTTTTGTTTCCTCTTCTGAGAACTAAAGACATAGAATCTTGCCTGCTTTACCAGTTGTTACCAATCCTGCTGTAGAATGATCAATTCTGTAAGACTCTTCTTAAATGCTAAAATAAGTGGATGTGTGATGTGGAATCCTAATATCCTAGGGAAAAAAAGAGAGTACTTATTTGAAGGAGAATCAATAAGAAACAAAAATGATTTTAAAAATTGTGAATTCAGTTTCAAGGAAAGGAATCAAAGTGGCTCACACAAAGACACAGCACTGACCATATTAATCAAATGGAAAAGGTTCAGAGAAAAAACTTCACAATTCTCATAATAAAGGGGTAAGACATCCAGGAAAGACTTTAAGGAAATACCTGGATGTTGGTTGATCTCCCAGAGGGCATGGGACAGCCAAATGTGAAAGTATTCGTAAAAGAAAGATTAAAAAAGAAGCATGAAAGATATTTCCATTGCACACTGACCCTACTTACCACCTTGGAAGTTTTATTAGAACATTGATGTTTCAATAGTTAGGAAAGGGACCATTGTATTAAGCTAAGTCTCCTAGCAAAAGCAAGGTCACTGAAGCTGAGGAAGATTCTTTCGCTATACCAAGATTTACTTAATAATTAGAGCTATGAAGTAATATCCTATAGAATTTTAAAATGTGTACCACACTCTTGAAATTCCAAAATAGTATCGAAAGGAGTTAAAACAGAAGGAGATAGATAGGGGTAAGGGGTGGAAGAAGGAGGAATCATGGAGCTAGCTGAAACAAACAAAAAATGCGATTGCAGAAAACAGGATGTCAGAAAAATAGGATAAATAGCAGAAACACAGAGAGTTTTAAAATAAGGATGTTTTTCTTGCAAGTGCCAAACAAATGCAGAAAGGCCAGGAATCAATCAGAGAGTGGCACAGATAGACAAACCGCAGGCCTTTAGCAGATATGCGGGGAAGAGCAGGATGCTTCAGGGGCAACACATTTGAATCTCCCTCCGGAATGGGGAGACTGTTTGTCTGCAGTAAACTCCTGCCTTGTTTGAACTCCTCTGGTCCATGGCCTCATTCTTGGATTTGGTGACATGACCCCTGGAAGAATTCCTGCTCACCAGTTCCAGTATCAGTATGAAACTCTTTCTAAATTGGTAAATACCTTGCCTTTTTCCAAGACCTAACAAGATACTAAAATTCATGGAACTTAAAATTGGAAAACAACAACAACAAAAAAAAGCACAATTTTGCAGGACTAAAGGAACAAAATATGAAACCTGATTGAAATATCTAAATTGTATGATTAACTTTTTTTTAATAATCTAGACTGGGAACTCTAGGAAATATATAACAATAAACCTATTTTTTCTTGTTTTCTTTTTTTTTTTCCTAACCCTAACCCATATGCTCTTTTCTACCACCTCCCTTCCACCCCCTTAAACAAGCATCATCCTGTTGTCTATATCCATGAGTTATCTTCTCTTTTTTTCTCAATCCCTCCACACATACACATCACTACCACCACCAGAGCTGTCTGCCTGCCTTCTATCTATGAGTTTGTCTCTATTTTGCTTGGTAGTTCAGTTTGTTTATTAAAATACACATACAGTACTTATCTTTCTCTGACTGGGTTATTTCACTTAGTGTAAGATGGCCAAAAGACATATTAAAAGGGGCTCAATATCACAAATCATCAAAGAAAAGAAAATTAAAACCACAATCACTTGCACCTGTCAGAATGGCTATTATCAATACATCAACAAATAACAAGTGTTGTCAAGGATGTGAAGAAAAGGGAACCCTAGTGCATTGTTGGTGGGAATGAAGATTGGTGCAGCCACTGTGGAAAGAAGTATGGAATTACCTAAAAAAAATTAAAATGGGACAGCCTATGATCCAGTGATTCCTCTTCTGGGAATTTATCTGAAGAATAGCCAAGATTTGGAAGCAGCCCAAGTTTCATCATAGATGAGTAAATAAAAAAATGTGTGGTACATTACACAATGGGATACTACTGTCATAAAAAAGGAAAAATCTTTTACCCTTTGTGACAACAGACCTATTTTGATGTAGAAAATTAAATCAGACTTGTAGCGATAAGAAAAGACAGTAAAACTCCAGGGAATGTTACGTTTGTCTCTACTTTTAAAAGTATACAATAGTATGTCCCTTATACATACAGAGTTTCATTTTTTAAAGAGTTGAAAAAAAATTACAATTGACATTAAAACGGAATGTCATATAATCTCATGGAAAGGGGGAGGGAAAAAGAGAAGTAAAAAAGATGAGAGAGAGAGAGAGAGAGAGAGAGAGAGAGAGAGAGAGAGAGAGAAAGAGAGAGAGAGAGAATGAATCAGAAATACTCCAGAAGAAATATTTTAAAGGTGTTCCTGTATTCTCAAAAACTGATCCCAGAGGCACATTTCAATGTTCTAAAAGAGGTCAGTTTAAGTTTCCAATGTATCTAGCCCATAAATAATATTTTGCAATGAATTTTCAGCAAAATAAAGGATAGTATGTTTTCCAGGAAGAGTGTTACTGAACTAAATTGATCCATTTGTCTATGTGCATCAAAGCCTGATAAAATGTGAACGAGAATTTTCAGCCAAGAAGGTAAGGGTTTGTTAGTTGAGGAAATATAACCAAGTCTGAAATCACAGGTAACCTGGCTCCATGGTGGCTTTTAGGGAGTGGCTTATTTGGGGGGTTGGGGGAGGATCACAAACCATGGTGCCTGAAGGAGTTGGGATTTGGGGATCTACTGATTGATTTGGTATAGAGTATAGGTAGTTGATCATTCTATCAGGTCCTGATATCAACCATGGCATTGTTCTGATTTCATGAGGGTGTGTCCAGAGGCTGAAGTTAAGATGTTATCTTTAACTTGAGCAAAAGTCTATTTTTGTAGTCAACAGACACAAGGTTTTCTTTTTATTTATTTATTTATTTTTAATTTTTTAAATTTTTATTGTTTAAAGTATTACAGATGCTTCCTTTTCCCCCATTTACCTCCCCCCCATCCACCCCCACCCCTCAGCACATGTCCTCACTCACCTAGTGTTTGTGTCTATTGGTTATGCTTATATGCATGCATACAAGTCCTTTGATCTCTTATCCTCTCTCTACCTGCCTTTCCACTGAAGTTTGACAGACTGTTTGATGCTTCTATCTTTGTATCTATTTTTGTTCATCAGTTTAGGTTGTTCATTATATTCCACAAATGAGTGACATCATGTGATATTTATCTTTCTCTGACTGGCTTATTTCACTTAGCATAATGCTCTCAAATTTCATCCATGCCATTGCAAATGATAATAATTCCTTCCTTCTCTTTTTACAGCAGTGTAGATGTAAAATTCCATTGTGTAGATGTACCACAGTATTTTAATACACTCATCTGTTGATGGGCACTTAGGCTGTTTCCAAATCTTAGCTGTTGTAAATTGTGCTGCTATGAACATAGGGGTGCATATATCCTTTCTGATTAGTGTTTCTGGTTTCTTGGGATATATTCCTAGGAGTGGGATTACTAGGTCAAATGGGAGTTCCATTTTAAATTTTTTGAGGAAACGCCATACTGTTCTCCACTGTGGCTGCACCAGTCTTCATTCCCACCAGCAGTGCATGAGGGTACATTTTCCTCCACATCCTCACCAGCACTTGTCATTTGTTAATTTGTTGATAATAGCCATTCTGGCAGGTGTGAGATGGTACCTCATTGCTCTTTTGATTTGCATCTCTCAGATGATTAGTGACTTTGAGAATGTTTTCATATGTTTCTTGGGCTTCTGTATGTCCTCTTTCAAAAAATGTCTATTTTTTATTGGATTTGTTAAGTTGTATGAGTTTCCTATAAATTTTAGAGCTTAAACCCTTATCAGAGATAACATTTGCAAATATGTTTTCTCATGCATTGGGCTTTCTTGTCTCACACTTGTCAGAATGGCTATCATCAACAAATCAACAAACAACAAGTGCTAGAGAGGATGCCAAGAAAAAGGAACTCTCCTGAACTGCTGGTGGGAATGCAGACTGGTGCAGCCACTGTGGAGGACAGTATGGAGTTTCCTCAAAAAAATAAAAATGAAACTCCCATTTGACCCAGTTATCCCACTTCTGGGAATATATCCCAAGAAGCCAGAAACACCAATCAGAAAGGATATACGCATCCCTATGTTTATAGCAACACAAATTACCATAGCTGAGATTTAGAAACAGCCTAAGTGCCCATCAGCAGATGAATTGATTAAAAAAACTGTGGTACATCTACACAACAGAATACTATGCTGCTGTAAAAAAGAAGGGATTCCCACCATTTGCAGCAGCATGGATGGAGCTGGAGAGCATTATGCTAAGTGAAATAAGCCAGTCAATGAAAGAAAAATACCACGTGATCTCACTTATTTATGGATAATAAAGACCATTATATATTGATGAACATAAACAGGTACAGAGGCAGAACAGCATTGAACAGACTGTCAAACTATAGCTGGAAGGCTCGGGAGGGTTGTAGGGGAGTTAAGAGATCTTTTTTTTAAATTATCTTTGCAAGTATTACAAATGTCCTCTCTTTTTCCCATCAATCCCGTCTAGCCCACACCAGCCCCCTGTCTCAGGCCTTCAGCACTCTGATGTCTATGTACATAGGTTATGCATATATGCATATAAGTTCTTTGGTTGATTTCTCCCACTCACCACCTTCCCTCTGAAATTCCATAGTCTCTGTCATGCTTCTATGTCTCTGGCTCTATTTTATTCTTCAGTTTATTTTGTTCAGTAGATTCCACATATGAGTGAGATCATGTGATACTTGTCTTTCTCTGACTGACCTATTTCATGTAGCATGATACTCTCCAGGTATCCTTCTTTCTTACTGCTGCATAGTATTTTATTGCGTAGATGTACCACAGCTTTTTATCCACTCATCTGCTGATGGGCACTTGGGCTGTTTCCTGATCTTAGCTATTGAAAATTGTGCTGCTATAAAGATAGGGGTGCATACATTTTTCTGATTGATGTTTCAGGTTTTAAGGATATATTCCTAGAAATGGGATCACTGGATCAAATGGGAAATCTCACTTTTAAATTTTTGTGGAAACTCCATACTGTTTTCCGTAGTGGCTACACCAGTCTGCATTCCCACCAGTAGTATACTAGAATTCCATTTTTTCCACATCCTCACCAGTAATTGTCATTTGTTGATTTATTGATGGTAGCCATTCTGAGATGATGTCTCATTGTTGTTTTAATTTGCATCTCTCTCTTGATCAGTGACTTGGAGCATTTTTTCATATGTCTCTTGTCCATCTGTATGGTGTCTTTGGAGAAGTGTCTATTTAGATCCTTTGCACATTTTTAATGCATTTTTTGTCTTCCTTTTGGTAAGTTGTATGAGTTCCAAGTCATATTTATTCCAGGGATTCAAGGCAGGTACAATATTCACAAATCAATAAATGTGATACATTACATAAACAAATTTAAAGACAAAAATCACATGATCATATCAATAGAGGCAGAAAAAGCATTTGACAAAATCCAACAACAATTTTTGATAAAAAGAAAAAAACTCTCAGTGAAGTGGAAATGAAGGAATCATACCTCAACATAATAAAAGCTGTATATGACAAACCTACAGCCAACATTATACTCAACTGGAAGCCCGGTGCACAATATATTGTGCACTCGTGGGGTTCCTCAGCCCAGCCTGTACCCACCCACCCCACAGCCCACCACCCACCCAGCGTGCCCTGCCCACCCTGTGGCTTGCGCTGCACCTGCCTCCGTGGTTGCGCTGCTGGCCTCCATTTTGGCTGAGTTAATTTGCATACAGCCACTCTGATTGGCTGGTGGGCATGACTTGGATGGTGGGTGTGGCTTGGGCATCCTGGAGAAATGGTCAATTTCAATATTACTCTGTTATTAAAGTAGATGGCAAACATTAAAAACATTTCCCCTAAATATAGGACCAAGATAGGGATGTCCACTTTCACACACTTATTCAACATAGTCCTGGAAGTCTTCTCCATAGCAATTAGACAAGAAGAAAAAATGAAAGGCATCCAAATTGAAATGGGGGAAGTAAAACTCATTATTCACTAATGACGTGATATTGTACATAGAAAACCCTAGAGCAGCGGTTCTCAACCTGTGGGTCGTGACCCCTTTGGGGGTTGAATGACCCTTTCACAGGTGTCACCTAAGACCACCCTGCATATCAGATATTTACATTACAATTCATAACAGTAGCAACATTGCAGTTATGAAGTAACAACAAAAATAATTTTATGGTTGGGTCACAACATGAGGAACTGTATTTAAAGGGCCAGAAGATTGAGAACCACTGCCCTAGACTCTCCACCAAAAACCTACTAGATTTAATAAATTAATTTGACAAAGTAGCAGGATACAAAAGAAAAACCTAGAAATCAATGACATTTTTATATACCAATAATGAATTATCAGAAAGAGAAACTAAAAATGCAATCTCATCTACACACCAGGCTTTGTTCTTAAGACAGTTTGATAACAACCAGAATCTGATATCCTAAGGACTTAATGATTAAGGAAGGGATTGGATAGACATAAAGAAGAAAATATTATCTTAAGATAAATGTTAAACTGTATTGATTCCACCATACATGCTGAAAATGCTACACAAATTAAAACTGTTTGAATTCTGATACATGATCTTTATTATAAACAGTTTGTTTCTTGGGATATATTCCTAGAAATGTTATCATAAACAGTTTGTTTCTTGGGATATATTCCTAGAAATGGTATCACTGGGTCAAATGGGAGTTCCATTTTTAGTTTTTTGAGGAAACTATACTGTTCTCCAGTTTGATCACCCTTAGATTTGAAGTAAGGAAACATTTTAGAAATTTATTTACTTTGTGTAATGGATGAGTAGCAGAATCAATTCATTGGATTACAATTAAGTTGTCTTCAGAGTAAATGGCAATAATAACTATAAAATAAATAATAAATTATCTTATGGCTTTCAATTCATGTGAATAATTAGCTATAATGTGTCATAAAGATACCAAAAAATCTCAAAATATAATTCATTTTAATGCAAATAAATATTACAGTAATATACACATTTTAGAGGACAGTAGAAGGATAGTGTATCTGAACAAATGGTATTACAGTGCCTACTATTGAAAAAAA
>PVJC01051778.1:0-11353 GCA_004026665.1 Murina feae
ACACACACACACATATATATATATTACTAACATATCAGGTTTAATTTGTTTTATATTAATCTTATGATTCATGCCTTTGTTTATGACAATCTCCAGTGAAATGTTGAATAAAAATGGTGATAGAGGACATCTTTAGCTTTTTCTAAACACAGCATAAAAACCTTTCAATATTTTCCTATTAAATAAATTTTGTACAAAAGTTTTGTACATAACCATTACCATGTTAAGGAAGTTCACATGTATTTCTAATTTGATAACTTTTTTGAATATATTGGTATCATTTTAAAATTTAATAGGGTTCCGTTCATATATTTTGATTGTTAAACACATGTTGTATTCCTGAAATATTCACATCATGATTTTTTTGTTATTATTTGCATATGTAATGACCTCTAATTTGCTATCTTTTTCAATGGATTGTCTCATCAGGTTCTTGATATATATTAGCGTGTAATGTTCTTTGCTCATAATAGCCTGGACAGTTTTTGTATCAAATGTAATTTGGGCTCATGAAAAAATTTGAGAAGTATTTTCTCCTTTTGCTAATCTCTGCAAAAGCAAATGTTTTAAAACATGTGCCAGTGAAAATATCTGGGCGTGAAATTAATTTCATAAGAACATAAGTGTTCCATGTACTATTAAAGAGTGTGTATTTGATAGTTGGGTGCAGTGTTCTATATTTGTCAAGTATTTGTTTTGTCTCTAAACCATATTTTTTGCTTATTTTTTAGATTTTCAAGAAAGCAGTTTTAAAGAAAGGCTTATCCATATTTTCTATATGATGATTGATTTGTCCATTTCTTTTATACCTACCATGTTTTTCAATATTTCAATGTATGTTATTAATTACATAAAATGTTATATAATTACATGGTGAATTGGACATTTTAGTATTATGAAAAAATTCTCTTTGGCTCAACAATTTTTAAAGTCTGATGTAACTATAACTACAAACAGCTTTATTTTATTACTGTTTACATGGTATATATTTTCTCATCATTCCATTTTCAACCTTTCTGTTTCCTTATATGTCTCTTTAATAAACAATATATTAAAAATGCAGTCTTATAATCTTTGAATTATTATCTATAATTTTTTCAAATATATGATTGGTTTTGGATTTAAGTTTGTTCCATCAGTTTTGCTAGTATGTTTCAGTTTTGCTACTTAAATTTTTTATTTTTTTCTAAATATTTTCTCAGTATTAACTTGTTATAAGTTATTTTACTATCATTTTAGTGAATAGTTTAGAAATGGAAATATGCATTCTTTACTTATTGAATCCTAATATAAATGACTTTCACCATGACCCAGACAATACAAGAAGCAAGTATACCATTATTAGCTACTTTTCTTATGTATTTTTTGTACAATATCTGCTTTATATCCCTGAGGATATTGTTTTATACAGATTTATAGGACTATGTTAGTTTCCCAGTGCTTGTTATGGCCTCCTGAATCTCCATGCGTTCCTATGTACAATGATATCATTTTTCTTATGACTAAAGAACTCCCTGTAGACTTTTTCTTATTATTTTACCTACTGAAGCTCTGCAAGTGTGGAATTTTGCAAATTTTATTTTTTTTAAGTGTTTTATTTTCCTTTGGTTATTTTCTTAGCATTTTAGATTAATGCTGATTTTTTTCCTCTCAGTATTTTAGAAAAATATTTTGCTATAAAAACTGTCTTGTGTAATGCTGGCTCTTCATTCTTTTTTGTGTTCATTTAAGGTGCCATGTCCTGACTTACCCATGCTCCTTTTCGTATTTCTTCTGGGACTTGTTAGAATTGCAATCTTTTTTCCTTGGGGTGAGTTGGTCACATATGATTTAATAAGCCTTATTTTGAAGTAACACTCTAGATATGGCTTTGACTACAAAATTAATTTCTTAAACATTATGTGTCCCCAAAGAATGTATGCTCACATTATGAGTAATTATAAAGGCAATGATTAATAAAATACATTTTATTTTAAAAATTGAGCTACCAGCTGTTAAAGTGTGTATACAATTTTTTGGGACACCCTATATAAATGATAAAGATAGACAGATTCTTAATGAACCTATGCTAACAACTTTATTTCCATGTAAAAAGGCTCTTTAAAATGTGTTTATATGATGCAAATATTCTTTGATAGCAGTAAAAATTAAACATCTTTCAAAAAATGTTCCCATCAGTTTCCATAGCATAGGATACCATAGTGGTTCTACAGCTTTTGTACATTAATACAACTTTACAATCTTGAGTATTTTCAAAATGCCAGAGACTTTGGTTATGGCTCTATTTGTCAAAATTTACTTCCTACATATTAAGATATTAAGTTCACTATGTGAAGCATAAAAAATATTTTTATGAATAAACTATTACCTCAAACAAAAAAACACATTAATAAGAGTGGCATATACACTTGTTTTTGAAGAATTCTGTCATGTCTACCTTAATAGAAAATAGCTGAACTATCCTATCTGCTTCAGCATTGGATTTGTTGCAATAGCACAGGTTGCATAGTGTTTGGAAAAGTCTCCTGTACACTCAAGAGAGAGTGAAAGTGAAAAACATAAATAACATATTAGTATCCTATATAATAAAAGGGTAATATGCAAATTGACTCTAGCAGCAGAACTGGGAATGACTGGTCACTATGACACACACTGACCACCAGGGAGCAGATGCTCAATGCAGGAGCTGCCCCCTGGTGGTCAGTGCACTCCCACAGGGGGAGCTCTGCTCAGCCACAAGCCAGGCTGATGGCTGCCAGTACAGCAGTGGTGGTGGGAGCCTCTCATGCCTTCTCAGCAGCGCTAAGAATATATGACTGCAGCTTAGGCCTGCTCCTTACTGGCAAGTGGACACCCCCTGAGGGCTCCTGGGCTGCCAGAGGGATGTGTGACTGTCAACTTAGGTCCACTTCCCAGGGGATCGGCCTAAGCCAGCAGGTGAACATCCCCTGAGGGGTCTCAGACTGCGAGAGGGCACAGGCCGGGCCAAGGGACGCCCTCCCCCTGCCCCCAAGAGTGCACAAATTTTTGTGCACCGGGCCTCTAGTTATTACTATAATAATGTTGACTTAACAGATCTAAATAAGTCTCTAAAAACACTGAATATTAAATAGCATAAGGAGAAAGGGAAAGGCCTTTTTTATATCTGCATCAGAGAACAGATGGGTATTGGCCCAGAATAAATGAGAAGCAGAACCATTGTGAACTGGAAACAAGGTCAAAAACAGATACAGGAAAAATTAACAGAAACTGAGGGCCAGTAAGTTCATGTTCTGATGCCTCTTGGGAATTACTGTGGGAGCCAAGGCAAAGTGTGGGGCAGGTGCTGCTCTCTGAAGACTCAGTGTGGTAATTGCCTCTGACAGGTCTACTCCTGAGAACGTCCAACACGGTGAAGTGTCATTTTCTAAAAAATTATGGCTACAGAAAGCATGGCTATGATACAAACATGGAATAATCATATTTCAACAATTTTATTCATCTCATTCATCATTGAGTGAGAAGGTAAAAGCAATTCGAAGAATTATTCAAGGAACAGAGATTTGTATAGTCAAAGGACCCCCCCCCCAAATAGAAATAGAAATAAAACTGTTAAATGTCCTATAAGCCTTAAAAATGAAACCCTGAAGCCTGTTGGCTTAATTTTCCTACCCGACAAAACCCTATAAGTTAACATTTAATTTCACAGTGTCAGGGCTCTAATAAAATATAAATAGCAAAGCAAAACACAGCTGCATCCTCCTAGATAATTAAATAATTCGTGAGTGAGCCTGTTCAACAATGACATTGAAAGGACATGCAGTCATCCCCCGACTTCATTTCCAGGTTGTTGTTTTTTTTCCTTAAAGTAATGGTAAAAAAGAATCTTGCCACACATAAAAGGCTTAGGCAAGGTCACTCAGACACCAAAAGCAATTCATTTTAACTTTCACAATCTGGCATGATATTGTACATCTCACAAGGGAACTATTTTATCAACAGCTAACAACCACACATGTTAAGTGAAAGAGAGTACCCAGTGCTAGCCTGCATCTTTTAATTAAAAATGGAAATTATTAGTAATAAGCATTGAAATGTTAACAATACCAACGTTTGTACAATACTCTACACTTTTCAGCATTTTTTGACTCTTAATACAAAGGCTTACCAAAACAAAACAAAAAAGTCATTTTTTTCCATCCTCATTTACCAGTCATTTTAAAATTTTGGTCCTTTTATAAGAAATATTCCTTTGCTTATAAAGTTTTGTTACAAAGACCTAGATTAAGCACAGGATTGTAAAAATAAATAATTTATATGTTATCAAAATATGTCACCACATTCATCCATTCAAGAATTATCATTTTATAGTAATCAGTTGAATTTCTTAGAAGAGATACAATTTAGATCTCTATTTGGAACCTAATTTCTTAAGTTGAGAAAAACTCCTAGACAGGTTTAAAAAAAAAAAACTTTCTATGCTTCAACACATATTTTCCCACTTGCATAGATGGCATTTTGAACACCTGCTATTGTAAATGATCTTATTATCATTAACAGCCAAACACAGGAATGGTAGAGCTCTTTACGACCGTGTGTTCAAATAGTCCATCTGTTTTTAATTAGTTAAACCATCAATGTCTACCTATAGCAAGCCATTTTGGGTTATATACGGCAGCTGCTGTAAGGGCAGAACTTTCATTTAACCCAATCACATAAGATATTTCCTAATCTTCTCCATATTCTGTTACCAGCTGTGAGATTCTGTATAGTTGTAGGACAATTTATATTTCTACATTTTCAAGTTGGGGTGAAATAGGAAGTTGGGAAGTAAACTGTTCACTTATGAGTTAATTGCCTATCAGTTTCATTGGTTTTAATTGTATGGTATTTGGAGTGCTGTATGAAGACTCCAAGACAAAATAATTTTGGAAAGAAAAATGCTTTACTTTAAACAATATTTTTAAAAGAGGATCCATGTTTTGGTTATATAGGCTTAACACATAAAAAAATAAAAGAATTTAAAAGAAAACACATTTTAAAAAGCGAGCAAATAGAAATCTCACTCAATAACCAGTTAGGCTGTCCATTGTGGCAGAGAGAAGTTGTTCCCCACATGATTGTTATTACTGCAAGGGTTATCATGTATCACTCTTGCAAAGATTAGAAAGGAAGGGGTTTCAATCAGTACCTTACAGAAAATGACTCCAGGTTTTATTTATGTTGGGGACACCACGGGTTGTTTTTTTTGCTGTTGTTATTTTTGTCTATTTTAGGGTAGAATGTTTTACATTTCCCACGATAGGTTCTGAAGGCCATGTGAAGGCAGAGCAAGATGATAATTTTTGTTTCTATAAAACCGATGTGTGACAGCGAAGAAAGTAGCAACCATAGTAATATGATGATATTTTCATCCTTCTTGATTCAAAAAAATATTTATTGAGCATCTACTTTGAATTCGAATCTGGGGATATGGCAGGGAAGAGAACAAAAATCTTGTTTCCATGTAGCTTATGGTTTAGCATGGGAAGCAGAGAATAACAAACAGGCAAACGGATGGGTCGGCTATCAGAGACCTCAATCCAGGAGCAAGGGGCCTCCGGGAACACAACTGACGTCCATCAGGTGTGATGCTGTTTGCTGCAGAAAAGGAGAGCGAGCGCCCACGGAGCCTTGGGAGCCTCCCGCTAAGAGGATTTGGAGAGGCAGGTGGTAGCGGAGCTGGGTGGGTGGATGGTTCTAAGCAGGGATGAGGACGGGGGAGCCGCGGTAGTCCTGACTCCACGCCTGGTGTCGGGAATAACACTCCGAGGTGCGGGCACACATTTCCCACATAAAGCTTCAAAACGGCTGAGGTCACTGCGATGGAGAGAGGATGCTGCTAGAGAGAATTATTCTCAAGACCAAGCTCTGGAGCACTTCACAACGAGAAGAAACGCCCAGTAAGGTAAGAGGAAAAACCCAAGCAGCTGATGTTCTGAAGACAGGGGTGAGTGTTTCTAGAAGATTTATAATTTTCATTGTTATCAGGGAGTATTGATTGTGTCGGACTCTGGAGCCCATGCCGGGTACATCAGAGTAAGAACAGATTAGCTGGGAATTTAGCTACAAGGAGAAATGGCTTGACTATGTTTGGTGTTGTTATTGTTGCTTTTTTGAAAAGGAGACTTTAATACCTTGTTTAATAACTTTAATTTTTTCTCAGTTCATCATCAGATTAGTTACATCAGTGGGGTATCTGCTCTCATTCAATCCATATGGTAAGCCACTAAGTAATTTTTATGCTGTATTCATGCTATATGGCTATTAAACGTATTGTAGGGCTTAAACTATAATTGCTGCCGCAGTCATGGCTTTTATCACTATACCTAACTGAAACCATAGACTAATGATTTGTAATCTCTGGCAGCACATTAACACTGGGGGGAAATTTTAAAATTTGGGATCTGGGTCTCATTGCTGGTTCCTCATTTAATTAAATTTGTGGAGGTGACATTGGTTAATAAAATTATATAGGTTTCAGGTATACAATTCTTTGATGCATACTGTCCTATTAATTTATTCAGCTTAATTGTGTGAATGCTGGAGTATATCTACTGTGAAAACCACTGCTCTAGCTCACTCTCTCCTAAAATGGTAGTTGGACTCTCTGCTTTTCTAGGGTCAAATCCAAGGCCATCCTAAATTTTTTTAAACAGAATTTCATAGAGCAGTGTTTGCAGTTTTGATATTTAATTAGCTCCTTAGGTTATTCTCAATGAAACAAAGATCGAGAAACAGTGAGGTTGCAAACTGATTCCCAACTGTTGCTGATTATTAGAATGGGGAATTTTAAAAAATCCTGATGCCTAGATTAAAACTGCATATCATTGAAATCAATGTGTCTGGGTGTGGGCATCAGGCATGATTAGGAAGGTAAGCTTCCCAGGTGACTCCAATGTGCAGCAAAGTTTGGCAACCACTGGTGCAATGACTCCAGTGAACACAGAAAAGTGGTACAGATTGTACAAATAGGTAAAGCTAAATCTATCACGTTTGAACAAGGGAACCTACTGTTTGACTTCTTGACCTATAAAATGGAAATGCCTACAGTTCAATTTAAAATACAGTGGTGTCCATGAATATTCTCTTTCCCACATCTCCTAATTTCTTATGTGTTCTTTCCTTTTTCTTGTTGTCTTGGAGAGCACGTCAGCTCTTTATTGAGGTTTTCATTTCTACTCTAATTTCTCAAATTTTTATTAAGTGTTTCTTGATTAATGGATACCAATAACTGCTATTACCTTTCTGACCATACTAATTACCTTTAATATTTTATATCATTTTTGTCTACTGAATTATTATTATGATTTTATTTTAGCTTGCTTTATTTAATCTCTTTCAATTGCTTTATGAAGATATCTGATGATCCTTGACCAGACGCTGATATTTGATAGTGAGGCACTAAAAACTGATTGAACCTCTGGTTGAGTGAATTTTATCACCTGCGGTATTCATTTAAAACTAATCAGTCTAGTCTGTTTTGTGGTAGAAGCACTGGTATACTTAATGCTTGGGTATTTTCATTTGCACTGATCATATTCCCTTGAGAATTATCTTGCAATTTTCTCTACTTAGGATATAATTTTGTCAGATCAACCGTTAACTGAATGAGGGGTAGAGGAGGAAGGCTGGTTATCTCTTCATACCTTACTTAGTAGCAATCATTGAAAAATATGTTTGTTTTAATTTATGCAGTATCAGGATAGTTCAGATGATCTCATTCACTATATCAGTAGAAATGTAAGTTCCGTGTTAATTTGTAAAATAATTTAATGTGTTGCAATTGGGTTACTCAATACAATGCCTATTTTCTCAAGCTTTAAGTTGTTACAAATTATTTTATTAACATGAAAAATGAAACATAATTTTGATGCCCAGAGACCAGAATTTTAGTACAGGAATATAGGTCAACTTTAAACAAAATTGCTAATCTCAGAGAGGCTTTTCCAGAATTCTGCATAAATTACAGGTCTCAGGAAAAAAACACTAGTTTTGAAATAATTCAATTTATTATTTATAGGCATTCTTTTTTTCCAATTTATATAAAACTATCTGTACCTGGCCATGCGTTACTGTGGCTCAGTCTGGTTAAATGGAAAAGGAAGAAAAGAGAAAGCGCACGTTCCTAATATGTTTAATTGCACAATGCTTGTGGGTATACAATGCACCCTCCCAGGCAGCTGCCCCTGGCACGCCACCGCCCCCATGCTAAGCGGCCAACCCATTCCTGACTCCCGCCAAGCCACCCAAGAGCTGAAGGAAAAGGAGCCTAGGAAGCTCCCCCGCCCTCGCTCACCACATTCCCCACAAGCCCTCGGCCGTGGTGTGTGCGGGACCACGGTGGCAGCCTACGCCCAAGCCCCACTTCAGCCCCTGCCCGAGGCCCAGCCCCATGCTGGTTGATATTTCACAATATGGTAATTGGCACGCTGATTGAATTCCATCCCTGGCAGAACCAGTGAATTCCAAAATTCTGTTGGGTAATTAACCGCTTCATCTGCTTCCACAACAGTGTCGATGGACTTGTATGTGACTGCCTGGCTTTGAATGTTAGACTGAACAATATTAAGTTCTTAGTGTGTATTGCTTTTATGTCCAACAGATGGTGCTGTTTTGTAAAAAAAAGCATGTTTTTACCTGTTTTTTCAAAAAAGCATGTTTTTACCTGTCACAGGTGTGACATCTATATAATGTAGATATATAAATACATGTGTGTATTCAAATGCAATGTTGTGTCAAAATTTCAAAGTAATCAGTGAACTTTCAGAGATTTGAGATTTTGAACAAACGAACATTTACTTTTTTTTATTTATATAGATTAGAGGCCTGGTGCATGAAATTCATGCATGGGGGTAGGGGGATCCCTCAGCCTGGCCTGCACCCTCTCCAATCTGGGATACCTCTCACAATCTGGAACCACTGGCTCCTAACCGCTCACCTGCCTGCCTGCTGGCCCTAAATGCTCCACTGCTGGCCCTAAATGCTCTCCCCTGCCAGCATGATCCCATTAACTACTCTCCTCTCCAGGCCTGATCCTCCTAACTGCCTAACTACTCACCCCTCTTGGCCTGATCCCTAACTGCTTAACTGCTCTTCCCTCCCGGCCTGATTGCCCTGTCTACCTGCACTTCCCTTCTGGCCTGATCCCCCTAACTGCCTATCTGTCTCCCTTCCTCTCTGTGCCCTTTGGACCCCCAATGCAGGAGTGCTGAGAGCTCTCCATCATGGCCTTGCCCACTTCCTGAATGGTCATTATGTGACAGTGTCCTAGACAATTTGCATATTCCTCTATTATTAGTATATATAAGTTTATCTGCTTCCCCATAATGTTATTAAAATATTTAGCAATATCAATTATTTATCTAGAGAGGAAATATAAATCCAGATACTATAATTGATTTAGCTCATTCAATTGTATTAATTAATTGAGGTAATACATATGTTTTATATGCAATTTATGGAAAGCATTTTGCTTCTTGCTAAGTTTTCAAAGAATGAAACACAGACCAGTATGTCAAATCCAATGTTAACTGCATGACCACTGATGAAAGCCTTTGGTAAAAGCATATCTGTAAAATAATAACCCTATTATTTGAAAAATCATAGCTGACATCTTAAAACTCCACCCCTACTCAAGTATCATAATGTTCCTCAATTTTTTATTTAAATACATAACATGGTAAGGTGCATTAAAATGTCAGAGCAAAGGAGACCTTCATCCAGGAATTTGTGATATAATCACTTGCTAAACTTCTCTATATAAAAAAAGAAAAAAATACCTGGTAATTCATATATAGAAGAACAAAAGTCACAGAAGAGGTAACACTGTGAATGAGAAAGAAAATGTGGATTTTGGAAATACTTCTGAGGTATAAGTTGATGAATAAATGCCTAGTATTTTAACCACCATACAGGCATGGGTCCTATTTATTTTACTTTTTCAAAATGTATTAGGGATCTCTTCTAGAAAGGGTCATACTTGAGTAAAAAATGGAATCCATTGTTTACTTTCTTCTAGTACTTAATTATCAGTTCATTTCCTTTTTGTTATAGTCATAGAGGCATTTTTCAGACTTCTTGGGTTAAGGAATGTCATTAAATTCTCAAGGCTAGGGGTAATGCTTTACAGAATATGAACGTTCAGTGAAAAAAAAGAAAAATTATTAAAAATTAGAGGCCTGGTGCACAAAAATTTGTGCTCTCAGGGGTGTCACTCAGCCCGGCCTGGGCCCTCTCGCAGTCTGGAACCTCTCGGGGGATGTCCACCTGCTGGCTTAGGCCTGCTCCCCAGGTGATCAGGCCTAAGCTGGCAGTCAGACATCTCTCTGGCAGCCCAGGAGACCTCGGGGGATGTCCACTAGCAAGTGGGGAGCAGGCCTGAGCTGCAGTCAGACATCCTTAGCACTGCTGAGGAGGCAGGAGAGGCACCCAATACCACCACTGTACCGGCAGCCATCAGCCTGGCTTGTGGCTGAGCAGAGCTCCCCCTGTGGGAGTGCACTGACTACCAGGGGCAACTCCTGCATTGAGCGTCTGCCCACTGGTGGTCAGTGTGTGTCCTTGTGACCAGTCATTCCCAGTCATTCTGCTGTTAGGGTCAATTTGTGTATTACCTTTTTATTATATAGGATTATATAGGATAGAGGCCTGGTGCGTGGGTGGGGGCCAGATGGTTTGCCTTGAAGAGTGTCCTGGATGAGGGTGGGGGTCCCGATGGGGTGCCTGGCCAGTGTGGGTGAGGGGCGGAAGGCCATTTTCAGACTGGCCACATCCCCTTCAGCAAGGGGGTCTCCCCTGGGGTGCCTGGCCAGCCTGAGTGAGGGCCTCAGGGCTGTTTTTAGGCTGGCCACATCCCCTTCAGGTTTGAGGTCCTACTGGGGTGCCTGGCCAGTCTGGGTGAGGGACTGATGGCTATTTGCAGGCTGGCCAAGCCCCAGCCACCCAAGCTCTCAGCGAGGCTGCCTGGAAGTCTGGGGTTTATTTATCTTCTATAATTGAAACTTTGTGCCTTGAGCAGAGGCCACAGCCTGCCTAGGCAGGCAGCTTCCTCCATCGCTGGAGCAACGAAGCTTCCTGTTTGCTCTAGCTTTGTGGGTGGTTGGTTTAATTTGCATATATTCACTCTGATTGACTGGTGGGTGTGGCTTGGGATGTAGCAGAGTGACACAATTAGCATATTACTCTTTTATTAGATTAGATATCTTTGGTGTAGTTTGGCCAGTGTGACTAAGTGGATTGAATGTTTTCCCTTGCATCAAGAGGTCACTGGTTCAGTTCCCAGTCAGAGCACATGCCTGTGTTGGGGTCTTGATCCGCAGGAGGGTGTGTCAGA
>PVJC01051779.1:0-11356 GCA_004026665.1 Murina feae
ATGCGTGAAGAGACTGGACAATAATTGTACACCTATGGATGAGGACAGTGGGGGGGCAAGGACAGAGGTTGGGGTGGGAAATGGGAGGTGGGGAGCTATGGGGGAAAAAAGAGGAACAACTGTAATAATCTGAACAATAAAGATAAATTAAAAAAAAAAAAAGAAATGTTCAGAATAGTCAAATCCATAGGAACAGTCAGGTTAGTGGTTGCCTACAGTTGCGAAGACTGTAGGGTAATGGCTAAGGGTGTGGGGTTTCTTTTGGAATGCTGAAAGTGTTCTGAAATAAAATGTGGTCAAGGATGCACAGCTCTGTGAATACACTCACATTAGTGAATGGTACATTCTGAATGGGTGAATTATATGGCATGTGGATTATATCCTCAATAAAGCTGTTAAAGACAAACAAAAAACAGCCCAATCCTGAGAATAAATGATTCTTTCATGAGCACGTAGATAAGAAAGATTCATTTTGAAGGAAGTTACAGTAAATTCCAGAAAGAATCACAAGTTTTCCAGCCTACAAGTCAAACTCCAGGGACTCTGCCGGTGCTGCCTGCGTGGTGGGGCTCCTTTATGGGGCTGGCCCAGATGCTGCCTCCCATGGGCTACCACTGTGCCAGGTCTGCTAGGGTCGGGGTGGGGGTTCTCTGGGGAAGATGAGTCTGAAGATCAGGGAGGCTGGCAGGAGGTACATACTCGAAGAGCCATCAACCCACCAAGGCCAACCTGTAGCTTACTCTGAATTTGGGCCAATTTTAATACTTCACATTCAAAGGGAAAAATATTGTCATTTGCTCAGTGTAAGAAGTGACTAAAGATAGTTATCAAGTCTCAACTAACCACAAGTTTTTATCAATGCAGTCTCAGCTGCTCAGATATTTTGAGAAAGGAAAGATCACTCTCAGATTTTCCATAGCTAGAAAATCAACACAAACCACAAATCACCAGATAAATCTCAAATCAATTTTCAGCCCCAATGAGTGATCTATGCCAGGAAACTCTGTATTGTCCTCTTCCCTGGAAAATCAATTTCCGTGGTTCATCTGGGGCTTGACAGGTCCAGTTAGCTCAAGAAACAGGATGACCTGACTGCCCGCCCGCATTACCCTTGGCAGAGCTCCAGATGTCTCATCGGCTGTGCCCCACAGTTTAGTTCTCAACCAACAGGAAATGTGCTCTGAGCCCCTCCTACAAAAAGGAGATTCGAGACTGGATACTGTCAGCTCACTCTCACCATCCCTACACCAGAGCTGGCAGGACAAGTGCAGGCAACTGGCAAACCAGCCAGTAGAGCCAGGGTTTGGATGGCCACAGGTAGCCCTGGGGCACCTGAAGAGCTAGAGCTGCTGAGCAGACAGTAAGAGCTAAGAGGCAAGGCCGTGGCCTCCACGGCTGCCTGTGGCAGAGGACTGACTGCAAAGAGGCTGAGGGTGGGGCAATTCCTGGGGGGGGATGGAACTATTCTATATCTTTTTGGCAGTGTTTACACACACAAACATATATGCACACATTGGGTACATTTTCTTATATGTATGTTAAACTTTATAAAGTTCAGTTTAAAAGATTAAAAAACCACTTTATAGTGAGGTTTGAAAGCAAAGGAAGAGATCCATAATAAATGAGCATCTCTTTTGCCCTGGGGTTTACAAAATTTCCCCCTAATATCCTTGGGGAAAGCTCTTGTTCCCTCCCTGTTCAGCATTCAATAAAAATACTGGGCTCCAAGAAACACAGCTATTTGTGGATTCTCACATCCCTATTAAAAGCACTTACATGTTTTCAAAGGCCAGTTCTTTAGATGCCTTGATTTAAAAATAGAAACATGTCACATTTAAGGGAGAAAGCTGGATATTACAGTGCCTAATCTGTCCCAGCCCAACTGACAGTGGGTAGAGAAGGTGGCAGGAAGGCACAGGAGGAGAATCTGGCACCTGTGTGCCAGTGAAAGGAAGAAATGGAGTCAGAGGAAACAAATTTAGAAATGGTGGCGATGCAGGTGGGAGGTGGGTATGGCAAGTGGCTAGTTTACTGCTGGAGGAGCAAGTCAGGAAACCCTCATGTAGCACCTGTGGGGACTCCACTTGTCCATCCTGAACCTTCCACCAAGTACTGATCTCTTACTGCTACCATTAGGGCTCAAGGAACAAGGATTCTGAGATTTGCTAGAAACAGGTGACAGTGGATGAAACCAGAGCAGAAGGCAGGTATTAGACCCTCTATTCCAGCCTGAGCTGTAGGGTGCTGATGGGACAGCATCGAAGCTGCCCATGCACCGGCCATCTCTTGGTAAACATTTTCCTACAGACACTGACATGTCTATATTACAACAGTAAGGACGTATTGTACAGGAGTTTTTTGAAATTTTATTTTAGAGAGAGAAAGGGAGGGGGGAGGGAGAAACATTTATTTCTTGTTTCACTTACGCATTCCTTGGTTTATTCTTTTTTTAGTATTGTCTTATTGATTTCAGAGAGGAAGAGATAGAAACATCAAAGATGAGAATCATCGATTGGCTGCCTCCTGCTAGCCCCTACTGGAGATTGAGCCTGCAACTGGGCATGTTCCCTTGACTGGAATCTAACTGAGTGAGGACCCTTCAATCTGCAGATCGACGCTCAATCCATTGAGCCAACCCAGCTAGGGCTATTTTTATTTTATTTTTTTTTTAATCCTCACCTGAGAATATGTTTATTTATTTATTTTTTTATATACAGAGAGAAACATGGATGAGTTGACTCCCTTATGCACCCTGACCCCTAGATATGTGCCCTGACTGAGAATTAAACCCGAAATCTTTTGGCATAGGGGGGATGACGCTCCAACCAACTGACCCACCAGCCAGGGCTTACTGGTTTATTCTTGTATGTTACCTGACCAGGATTAAACCCACAACCTTGGCATACGCAGATGACGCTCTAACCAACTGAGCTATCCAGCCTGGGCCACTTAGTTTTTAAGTAGAAACACGAAGTTGCAAAGGTCAGACTTGTAGTGAGAATTTTTCTCAGGGTTTCTTGGGTCTACATCATGTCCCTGGCCTGTAGGGAATGGATGAGTGGAGCAATTCAAGGAGGAGCAAAAACTAGATTCTCCAAGATCCAAATGAAGGGCCTACTGGCTCACCCCTCAGCCCATCTTTACCCATTCCCTAAATCCTATCCTTCTGAGGCTGTCTGCAAGCCTTGTCTTCCTTCTGTGCTGAAATGACCTTTCTGAACCCAAAGCTCTTTTTCCTGAGGACTCAGTGGTGGCTGCAAGGGGGTGGGGGTCTGGATATCTGGGCATTCCCTCAACCACACTTCCTGAGCACCTCTGTATGCTCAACCAGAGTGAAAGTGGAAGAATGGCTGCCAAGATGCCACCAATATCCACAGGAGCATTTTCCATCTCCCTGCCAAGTGCTGGGGATTCAGAATTTGGGGGCTCAGAATGGAATTGCTCCCAGTTATGGAGGGGTTTCCTGGATTGTCATGATACCCACAAGGCCCTCTACTCCCACTCAAGTAATAAAGCCAGAAACAGTCCTATGTGCAGACTGTATCCTGACACTAGAGGTCCACAGGGCCTCTCCCTCATTCAAAAGCAATGCTTCTGGATCCCAGACAAAAACCACACTTAACTTTAAAAAACCACCCTTTCCTCTTAATGGCTTAAGAAGTGCTGTGGACCCTACCCCTGACCTCCGCAGATTGAAAGGCCAGCCATGACCACACTACAGCCTTCATCCCCCTAGAACCTTCCCCTTTCCTTCTCTTCTCTTCCAAAGCGTCCTCCCTCCTTGCCAAGTCTAGCCCAATCTCCACTTATGCTCTGGATGCTATGCCTCCATGTGCTCCCAGATCCTGCAGGGATGCTGGAGTCACAATGACCTGGGGTCAAATCCCAGCTCTGATGTCCACTGAGACATCTCTGTCCTGCTCCATGCTTCAGCTTTCTTATCTTTCTCTGGGAAGACAAATGAGATGGCCACTCCAGTCCTTGGCCCAGCTCCTGTCTCCTCCCTCCCTGACGCAAGCCTCTCTTTCTCCAACATTTTCAATGTTCTCTTTTGCACAAACTCCCTTCCAACGGGCTGTAAACACACCATGTATACCCTCTTTTGGACAAGTCTCCTGCCACCTTCTTTTCCTTCAGTGTAACTACCCACAACACCACATTTGCTACCACCTTCTTGCTTTATTCCTGCACCTGGCCCCCTTCTGCTCCAACATACCACTGGTGACAAACCAACAGCTTCCCCTCTGCAATCCAGCAGCCCTGTCTTAGGAACTGCCTGCCCTGACTCTCTACAGCTCGCACCTCAGTTGACTCCTCTTGAGCCCCTGACTCCCTTCACCCTATGTCAAAGCACCAGCCTGGTCCTTCCCTGGCACTCCAGGCTTCTTCTCAAGTGAAGCACAAAGGAAGATTAACACTTCCATAGCACAAATATTAAAAACCACCAGGCCCTTGGGGAATGTGAAATTCTGCAGACCCCAGGTTTATTGGCTTGGACAACCCAACAATAAACTCCAAGCTCTTGTGTTTAGGATAGAGAAGGGAGAAAAGGAAAAATAAACCAGTGATGGGCACAGGACACTGCCTTGCTCATCAGTAAAATGGGTCAAGGGCTAAACGGAGAGAGTGAGGGGAAACAGTGAGCACTCTTCATAGCTGGTCTGCTCAAAGGAGCAGCTGCCGGTGGGGGCAGCGAGCTGTCTCCAAGGAAGCCTGGGTTCCTTCCAAAACTTCAGTGTAGGAGGAACATGATTAATTTACAGAGTGACAAGAAACAAACACCCAGCACTCTAGTTCCAACAGCCTCCCTCTTAAAACTCAACCTATCGTACTTAGAGAGAAGACCGTATATTCAATTTAAGACACATCTCTTCAAGCATGAATTGATGATACGGAAGAATTCCATTTGCATGAAATCCTGAAATTGTCTAAGGGAACTGACAGTGACAAAAATCAGATAGTGGGATGGGGGGGGGGGACACACTGAGACGTCACATAAGGCAACTTACTGGGACAATGATGATGTTCTATGTCTCCTTTATAGTCATCAAGCATATGGATCTGCTCACTTAAGATCTGACCACTTGGCTGCATGTTAACTATACCTCAACTTTAAAAAGGCAGTAACAGGTGGTTCCAGTGTGGTCCCAGCTCCAGACCATTCTTTCCTTTGGGCTAAAGATTCTATCATCCCCTAAATTTCATCCTGAGAATCTATTTAATCTCTTATTTACCAAAATTGTATTGAAAATCCAGGCATTGCTTTAGATGCTGTGGTTGCAGCTTAGTCAGAAATCTCTGCTTATATAGGATAGTGGGGTATACTGGGGGACCAGGGTGTGTGCTTTCCTGCACCATTACCAAAATACTCACAGAAGCCACTTCCTTTGCTCAAGGATTTCCATGGCAAACAGCACATTAGTGAACACAAAAAGTGCTGGCAAATGGGCTGAGAGGGGTTGATAAAACTGTGTGAAAGGGATGCTCTCCAACCTGAGCCACAAGGAAAAAGGCAGGAGATCAATCCCCTTGCATTTCCCCTAAATGGCACCTAAGACCCAAGCAGTCCTACTAAAAAAGAAAAAAAAAAAAGAAAACTTGTCAAATGTTGCAACATTCTTTATCTTTTTTTGAAGTGCGGTAAAATATACATAAATTGTATCATTTCAACCATTTTAAAGTGCACAGGTCAGTGGTATTCACGTTGTTGAGAAACTTCATCTTCCCAAACTGAACTCTAACTCTGTTCCTCCTGTTCCAGCCTCCAGCAACCACCAGTCCACTTTCGGTTTCTACAAATGACATTGACCACTTTTTTTGCTTAGTACCTCTTCACTCAAAATGTCAACTGAGAAGGAAGCCTTTAATTTTACTTAATAGGAGACTTCCATCAAAGTCTCCCACAGATATGGCTTCAACCAACACGGCTTTTTTGACTACATAGGAAGGCAGGTTTGCAGACCTGAGCATCTTTTCAGCCTAACAGAGGCCTCCATGCAGTTTGGGGCATTGTGCATTTTGAAGCGGTGCTTTTAAGCTTTCCATTGTGTCCAAGATGAGCTAGATCTTATTTCAAAATTTTATTTTACCATTTTGCTTTTTTATTTCATAATCACAATAAAATGACCCAACGTGAAGGACAGTCGGCTTTTGGGCCACTGTGCATGTGTACCACTTGCAAACCCTGATGCTCCTTCAGCAGGCATTTGGACTAACCTTGGGCATGGCAGTCTGAGAGAATCCTCTCCTTGTCCTAAGGACGTACGTACACCAGAGCAGCCGACAAGTTTCTATTGGAAGAAGGACTGGATTGTGGTGTGCCGCCCAAGGACTGTTTGCCTTTTGTGGCCCCATTAGGTCAATGTCAGAAATAGAGAATACAGTTCATGTTGAGAGACAGACAGGATAAAGAGAAAGAGCAGTGATAAGAACAGGACCCAGGAGGGTCTGAACTGGGGGCCAGAGACATGAAGCCAAGACCAAACAGACCCCATGGTCCCCTCACCTGAAAGCACAGTAGAGTCATCTTCCTGGAACAGAAAATGAGGGCGCAAATGAGCCTGCGCTGCCAGCTCACACAGTCACATGGGAAGATGCAACAGAGTAAAAGCAGGTAACAAGTGGGGCCTGGCCTGGATGGGTAGGAAGGACGGCCTGGTCAAAAAGTACTTTTGCCTGGAGGCTTTTCTTCTTTTGTTTATCCTCCCCAGAGTATTTTTCCCCCCATTGATTTTTTTTTAAGAACTAGAGGAAGAGATTTTTTTTTTTGGGGGGGGTGCGGGTAAAGGAAGGGAGAGGGACAGAAAACATTGATATGGGAGAGAGACATCAATTGGTTGCCTGCTGCACATGCCTGACCAGGGCCAGGAATCAAACCTGCAAGTGAGGTATGTGCTCTTGACTGGGAATCGGATCCGAGAATCAAGCCCAAGACCTTGAGTGCACAGGCCGACACTCTAACCAGTGAGCAACGCTGGCCAGGGCTGCCTGGTGGCTTTTTAAGCTGGGATCTTGACAGGAGGCCGTCTGAGAGGGCATGCCTAGAATATAATTCCCGGTTCAGTCAGCCAACTGATTTGGTGTAAAAAACAAATCAAACAATAATAAAATCACCTTTAATGACCACATTTTTGTGGGGTAGGAATCAAAGGGTAGTAAAATACCCAAGAATGGACCCCGCCTGGGGCTCAAAATCAAGAGCAAATTGTTCTCCCACAGAGAACTTCAATGGCTACAAGCAACCCTAACATTGTTTGGGGGGAGGAGTGGGTGAAATGGACAAGCACCTACTCAGTTTGAAAGGAAAAAGTACAGCAACAGGGGAATCCGGTTTCAGAAACCCTGTCCGGCCCCTGGCTGCTGCCCCTCCAGCATATCAGCCCTCTCTACCTTCCTTCACCTTTTCCATCTCATTCTGCTGGGTTTATTATGATTTTTAATCTCTGCTTCTCCGGGTTTACATTTAGGATCCTTCAGAGTTAAAAATCAGTTAAATATTAAAAAATGGGTAAAACTTGGTATACTATTAACACAGGATCACGTGGTAGACTTTTATATCAAAAATGTAATTCAGCCCTGACCTGTTTGGCTCAGTGGATAGAGCGTCGGCCTGCAGACTCAAGGGTCCCGGGTTCGATTCTGATCAAGGGCATGTACCTTGGTTTCGGGCACATCCCCAGTGGGGAGTGTGCAGGAGGCAGCTGATCTATGTTTCTCTCTCATCGATGTTTCTAACTCTCTATCCCTCTCCCTTCCTCTCTGTAAAAAATCAATAAAATATATATATTTTTTTAAATGTAATTCAATCTCCTGTCAGCATTTGCCTGTGGGGTTATGACAGATGTTTGTGTCCTATGCCACTTAACTTCTGTTTTCTTACGACTTTGGGTTTTTAGTATAAGAAAAAAATTTTTTTCATGTGGTAATGTAAAACTTGTGAACATATTTTTATATTAAAATAATCTCACAGGTTGTTTTTAATTAGTAATAACTTGGAAATTTTACAGTCTCTTCCAATTATAAGTAGAATAATTACCCATTTTGTCCCAAAATAGACTTAGTGCCAACTTTTGAACCCCATGCCATTGGAATAACATGGCATTTTGTGCACAGATGCCAAAAATAAACAGATTCAAAGCTGTAATGAAGCAAAGAGGGGGTGGTTGTGGATAAGGACACCGAACAGACTTGTACAAATACTTTAAAGAGTTTCTGTCTAGTCATTAAAAAAGAAATTTTAATGACCATAAAACTTAACTTTAAAAAATATTTATGTTTTAAGACAATCACTTGAAAAACGGTTTAAAAAGAACATTCCTCCTTTTTTTTTTTGAGGGAAGGATATGCTCTTTTTAATCTTTTTGTTTTACTATGAACACAAAATAAGAATTCACATGCAATATAAAGCAAAATCTAAGAATCCCCTGCTTACCCTTTCCCCCCAAAATGACTGCTAATGATCTCCTACCAGAAAATCAATATTTTAAATAGAGAGGACTTGTCTGGTAAGGAGCTTGAGGGGTCCTTCGTGGTGGTGGTTAAACAGGTAGTTCATGACCAGTCATCAAGCAATGTACTTTTCTGTATGTATAGATTTTTTCATATATTTTTATTGATTTAGAGAGAAAGGAAGAGGGAGAGATAGAAACATCCATGATGAGAGAGAATCATGGTGGATGGCTGCCTCCTGCAAGTCCCCCACTGGGGATACCACCCACAACCCCCACATGTGCCCTGAACCAGAATCCAACCTGGGACCTTTTAGTTCATAAGGCGACGCTCTATCCTCTGAACCAAACCAACTAGGGCTGTATATTTCTTTTTAATTGATTCGAGAAAGAGAGAGAAGAAAGTGGGAGAAAGGGAGAGGGGGAGAATGAGATAAACACTGATTTGATGTTCCCTCATTTATGTATTCATTGGTTCTTTTTCTTAATTTTGGGTTTTTTAAAAAAATATATTTTATTGATTTTTTACAGAGAGGAAGGGAGAAGGATAGAGTTAGAAACATAGATGAGAGAGAAACATCGATCACCTGCCTCCTGCACACCTCCTACTGGGGATGTGCCCGCAACCAAGGTATGTGCCCTTGACCAGAATTGAACCTAGGACCTTTCAGTCCACAGGCCAATGCTCTATCGACTGAGCCAAACCACTTAGGGCCATTGGTTAATTCTTATATGTGCCCTTACTGGGGGGAGGGGAGGATCAAACTCCCAACTTTGGGGCATCAGGATGATTCTTCAATCAAATGAGCTAACCACCAGGGCTTGTATATGCATGTCAATGAAAGGGTTAAAAATGGGAGGCCAGAGAAAATAATTTGAAACTAAGTATAAGGAGCAGCAAATACTTAACCAGCAAGACCTCCTGAGTAGTTCACAACTAGAGTCAGGAGGAGTCATGTCTAAAAAACAAGTTTGAAAAAGGTATCCAGCATCACTCCCAGGAACTACAGAAATGATGAAACACTGGTGCATTAACTAACATATTCCAGATAAGAATGCATCCCAGTACCTAAGGGACAATTACCCACAGACTATTTTATAAAATGAAAATTGCTTCTGTTATTTTCAAGATGGGCTTGGGCTCTTGGAGATGAGATGTAGAGATAGAGGGGCTGCCATTTAAGGGAAGACACTGACCAGCAGTCAGCTTCCCATTCAGGTTGCAGAGCTGTCATCAACAAGGAGAGACAGACCTCTGGGCTATGTCAGCAGACAGAACCGAGAGCTCTGAACTGAGTGCTCTGAGGAGTCTTCTCTACACTGTGTTCCACGTGGCTGCCGCAAGGCAAGGCTGCCATGTCCACCTGGCTTAAGCACACCTAAGGCTGCACCATACCAAACTGTTTGCTAGCAGGTACACTGAGGCTTAGAGAGGAGGCACAGCAGCCAGGACAGCATCAGTTCAGGTGTATCTTTTCGCTCTCAAATCTCCTACCATCCAGAGGGCAGAGCAGGCTGTTGCTTAGCAACTTCAACAAGTCATATCCCAAATATGGAATAGATGTGGCTAAAATAAACACAGTGACAAAATCACTGCAAGTTACAACTGGGTGGGGCAAAAGATAGGCAACACAGAGACTTTTTTTTTTCCCCACTCTGACCTGTTAACCCCACACCACGCCCTGACTTTGTTCCTCACAGGTTTTAACTGACTTTACAGAAACCCAGCGGAAGAACGTGAATTTGTGTTTGCTTTCGGTCCCTTTCATTTCAATGACGCTCAAGAAGACTCCCCCTTCTTCCCTTGTGGGATGGGGCCCACGAACTTCTATCACTTATCGCTGCATCACAAAATGCTGGGAGGACTGTGGTATTTCGGTAGAGGACCTGGAGCAGCTTGGACCGGTCCAGTCAATTAAACATTAACTAGGGGTTTTCTGTCTTCGGTTTTCGGGTACAATACGTGCTACCCGAAGTGTTCTCTCGGGTTCTGACACTCCCAGTAACGATCACGTCAGGAACCACAGGGACCTACTGTATGGGGCTGTGACCCTTCCCTTCGGGACAAACGACTAACAAAGTCCTACGGCTCAAGGACTTGGCAGTGAAGGCGGACCCACGACGCGGCCAATGTCCACGTGAACTGCAGAGCAGCTTCTTGCCTCGCCTCACGTCCTGCTTTAAAGGTAACATCAGATTTTGCCACCCGCGGGGCAGGCACACAGATGCTTGTTAGGGGTGCAGCGAAGGCCCACAGCCCCCCTCAAGTTCCCCCCGGGAGTGACACCACAGAAGCTACAGTCGAAAAGGTACAGCCGAGAAAGAGAGAGAGAGAGAGAGAGAGAGAGAGAGAGAGAGAGAGAGAGAGAGAGAGAGAGAGAGAGAGAGAGAGAGAGAGAGAGAGAAAGGCGCGGAGACGAACCGAGGCAGGGCCTCCCCGGGCTTTGAGGAGTTCACAGGAGGGCCAATCAACCAGGCGGCAAAAGAACTGCAAGCCCTTCAACAGGTAGCCAAGCCAAGCGAGGCGGCGGCAAGTCGTCCAACTGCGAAGAAAACACCAGGCACTTCACCTCCGCGGGTAGCGAAGGGCAGGCCACGCTCTGGTTCTAAGTCGCCCCAACAACTCGTCCCGGGGCAGGGCACCAGGGCGCCCCGGAAAAAAGGGCCGGCTCCCACCTGGAGCTGGGAACCGCGCCCCTCGGCACCCCAGGATCTGGGGCGCTACCCCTCCTCACCCGGCGCGGGGGGCCGGACGCGACCTCCTGGGCAGCCCCGAAACCCCGCGGAGATCTGAGCACCGACTGGCCTTCCCTCCACAGGCCCGGCTGTCCCGCGCCCCACCAGGGCCCCCCGCGCCCCTCCCGCCCCAACCCCGAGCTGCAGCTCCTCCCCACTCACGACCCCCGCCC
>PVJC01051780.1:0-11356 GCA_004026665.1 Murina feae
GGCACAGGAGCAGTTAGGCATTGATCAGGCTGGCAGAGGAGTGGTTGGGAACAATCGGCAGGCAAGAGGTTGGGAGCCAGCAGTTCTGGATTGTGAAAGGCATGTGCGACTGCCCATTTTGGTCTGATCCCACTGGTGGAATCGGACCTAAATGGTCAGTCGGACATCCCTCAAGGGGTCCCTGATTGGAAAGGGTGCAGGTTGGGCTGGGGGCCACTACCCCCACTCCCCACTCCCACTCCGTGCACGAATTTTGTGCACTGGGCTGCTAGTCATTAATAACATGAAAAGGCAAGGGGAAAGGAATTGGGGCAGTTAACAGAAGAAAAGTTACATTGCAAATTTAGGTAACGAAAATGTACATTGCTAATGATCATTTATTTGATTCTAAGATTTCTAGTTAAAACTTCTTTAAACTATTCCTTGTATTTTGTGATGTTTTCAAGGAAAACCTTTAGCATATATATTAAAAGTATATTTTTACCACTTTATCTTTAACCTCTGGAGAAAGAGTTTTCATTATGAACAAATTATGAATCCTTGTTATAGCAATAAAAATGGAAATTCAAGAGACTTCATCTAAAAACATATCTAAATATCCACAGTGCATAGAATATGGCTTACTTAGAATCTTCACACAGATAAGGCAACACCAGCTGCAGTCTGAGCTGGACTGGAAAAATACAGTTATTCTTTGTCTGACCTCTACTGATCAAAGCAAGTAAGTGCAGAGCTCAAAAGTGCCAAAGGAAAAACTTGGCAGTTTCTCTTAAGAAACTGCTTTTTTAATTAAAACAAAAAACAAAAAACATGTTCCAGAAAAATAATTCACCCTCACTAAACTGTATTCTTACCAGAGAAACACACACTTCGAAGGCACCTTAGATGTTTTCAAATTCAGCCTTGGCATCTGATGGAAGGGAAACCTGAGAAAGACTACTTACCTGGCCATGAAGCATAGTTTGAATGGGTTCTCGGGACCCCACCTCTTTCTTCCCTCACGTCACTGGTCTCCTCATTTGCTCTACAAGCAGGGGACGATAAAGGGATAGTCAAACCACCAACAACCACACCAGCATCACTACCAAACCACCACAAACATTGACATCCACCAGGACCACCCCTTTCCAAGATAGGGATGCTCTCTCCTCCCTGAGGCTGGGTGGACACATAGATGTGGGCTTCTTATTGGACATTTCACTGCCTTCGGCTTTGTCTTAGACAGATGACTAGTTCTAAATCCCCCCCTATTTCCTTGAGAGCCTGTTTCAAGTAAAGAGAAAGGCAGAGACAGGCACAGAACTCTCTTTCTTTTCTTTCTCTTTCTTAGCCCAGATTTAGTTCAAGCTTTTCTGCTTTCCTTATGGAGAACCTGAAGTAATTGCTTAGTAAGTGTCCACTCTAACTGTGATTTATATGGCTTTCCTCTTTGAGATGGAACTTCTTACAATTCAACCAATTATGTTTTCTTTGTCATTTTCTGTGCCTGTGAATAATTTTTTGTAGATGGAAATCCCCTGAAACTGTGCATGGAGTGTCACACCATGGGAAATTGTTAATCAGTGGCCTCGATTTTTCTCCATGGCTTCAAACAGGGAAAAAATGACACATTTCATTGATTTCACTTATGTTTTGTTTGTGGTTCTTTGGTTTTCCCATATGAGCAGTAGCATACATTACTGCTAGTTTCTTTGCACCTTCATACTTCATACATCCTCAATTTAATTCCCCAGATCTTAAAATGGTTTTTAATCCAATATTCATCCTCTTTATTGTATACTTAACTCATCCAGTTCATAAATGTTTTCCCAAATGTGTGTGTGTCTAATTTTAGATCTTCAAATAACTCAGTTTTGTTTCCAAATTAGTAAGAAAACTTGTCCTAATTAATTTCTCTGATTCTGAAGCAGGAGATTGTCCCTCAGGTGTTTTAAGACACTTTAGATAGCACATGACCTTTCAGATTGGTTGCTGAGCAGAAGTGTACATATCTAGCGTCCCAATTACACTCAATTCTTTCATTAGGGATGTTGCTAAATGGCTCAGAGAGGGCCATGCTTGAAGACAGGGTAATTATTAATCTCTGCTCTCTTGTGACTCTGCCTACTAGACTATTTGAAATGAAAACTCTTTTTAAAGATAATGGAAACTACTTTTAATAAAACTCTTCAAATATTTTGCAAGATATAGGTACATTTAAGTTTATTTGCTGTGTTTAGAAGTCTGCTAGGATCGAAAAGCAATAAGTACATGCTAAAATCATTTGTAGAAGTGGACTTACTTCTCTAACTGTGACCATAGAGGACTGGGACCTTTCTGTCCCTGTGTCAACACAACTGTCACCCCTTCTGCTCAGCTCTGCAGAGCTTTCTGATCCCAGCCTGCGTTTTCCAAGCCTGTGGTCCAGTCAAATCCCTCTTTTTTGCTAATGATTGCCAAAATCCTACATGACGCAAATTATTTCTAAAAAGTGAGTTGTAGACAACAGGCTCTCAAGGAAATAGGGACAATTTGAAACTAGTCCTCTGTCTGAGATAAAGCAGAAGACAGTGAAATTCCCAATAAGAAACCCACCTCCAGTCACTCAAAATCAAAGTTTTTGGAGAATAAGTCTTTGAGTGGCTGCACTGCTGCCGACATGAAAAATAAGTATAAAGAATGAATGTAAGGAAGTCAAGTAGCATCATTTAAATGAGAGGGGTGAAGTGAGCATGGTATCCTAACCAACGGCAGGTAGCCTCCCGGTAATCACATGGTCTGCACACAGTATTATGAGCGATGGTTAAATGAGCATGGGTTTCCTGGAACCAACGTATATAAGTGGCCCAATAAGGTTCTGTCTTATTTCCCTAACTGGGAAACAGAAGCCTCTCTTCAGCTACCACAGTAGAGAATTGTAATCTTTGTTCAACCCCTAATGCTAATTAGCTCGTAGGCAAAGAGGTCCTTGAATAAAGAAAAGACTGGGCACTCTTCAAGAACAGCTGTACAGTAAATCCACTGAGTGTTATATATTTTGAATAGATAGCCCTAAATATTGTCAGAATTCCTACACTGACCCCTTGATCAATGGCTATTTCTTGTATCTCAGAGTTTCCTCTGGGATCACTTTCATTTAGTGCAGTTCTACTGGGGCAATCTTTTTTCAGGATACTTTAAACTTTTTATTTTATTTTATTTTTTATGATTTTATTATAATATGTCTTGGTATATATTTATTACAATTTGTCCTAATTAAGTTTTTTTTTATTCATGGATTTATTTTTTAAATTGTCACCTATTATCTTTTCAAATACTGTTTCTACCCATCCTTTCCTTTCTTTCAGGGACTCGTGTCTAAACTTTTGCACTACGTCCTCTATGCTTTTTGTGACCTTTCTGTATTTTTTAACTGTGTTTTAATCTCTACATGCTTTATTCTGGATAACTTTTCTGGATCAATTTTCCAGTTAATTAATTCTCTCTTCAGTTCTGCCTAATCTGCTGTTAACCTATTCATTAAGCTTTGATCTCTTCTTTAAATTTGCTACATTCAGAGTTTTCTATTCATGAATATTTTCAAGTTTTACTATTATATATCTAAGCATAGAAAGCATTATTGTTTTACAGTCTGTCTCTAATAATTACCTGTTACTTTGTTTATGCCTATTATTATTCACAGTATCTTGATTCTTTGTATAGCTGGATATCTCTCTGTCATAACATTGCTTATTTTATTTTATTTTATTAATAATTGGAATGCTAAAATATTTTCCTCCAAGAAGTTTATTCCCCTGCCCCTAGGAAGCAAGTGGCATTACACTGAGGAGTAGCTTAATTTAAGTTCAAAGATTCAAGTTCCTATAATGAAAACAAGGACTACAATCTAAAGGAGGGCTGTTTTATGTTTGGTTCACTGTTATACTATGGGTGTATCCCTTCAGAATTACAGCTTAATATGTGTGTACTTACAGTGGGAAGGAGGAGGAGGAGGCTATGTGACCCCCACCGTAAGAGCACTGTCATTGATTGCCTTATGTTAAAGAGGTCAGGACAGAACTAGCTACTTCCCTCAATCTTCACTCCTCCTAAAGTAAAAATCATACCTTCAAAAATCTGCATTCTTAACCGCCTTTATTGAGATACAGCTTACATTTCATAAAATGCATTATAAACATACAATTCAGGGTTTCAAAAATGCATATATCTGGTTTTCCACCAGCACAAACAAGAAATTGAACATTTTCAGCATGCCAAAGGTTTCTTGTGACCTTTTGCAGTCAAGACCCTCTCAGACCAGGCTGCAGGCAAGTACTGACCTATATTTTTGTTACTACATATTAGATATCAAATTCGACTTTAAGTGCTGAATAAGAGATACGTAATTTTATAAAGCCAGCTCTGTAAAGGATGATGGAAATCGGTTGCCACTCACTTGAGAAATGAAGTCCAATATCCTAAAGTAACTCTCATAATCCTGTCTGAGTATACTCTATTATCAGTTCCTCTGCTTCCAAGTGCCAGCCCACAAAACATTTGTTGCCACTCCATTTCAACATATACACAGGATTTATGGGTAGGAGCTTAGAAACTTTTATAGCAGTTTGAGATTACTGTGTCATCAAACTACCTGGTCGTTTTTCTTAGAACTTCCATTTTACTGTATTTTATACACGTACTGGTCAGCAGCAAGATGGAAGCTTTAAAACAAAAGGTGCCACCTCACCACAGACAGTCAGAAAAGCACTGCCCATGTGCACTTCCCATCTGCCCCCACCTTTGATCACTGGCTTTGCTTTTCTTTCTTCTATTTTTGAGCAGTGCTTTGAGGCTTTTACTCCAAAGTCAGGGACAATAGTTTAGTGAAGGACAAAGGAGGGGGATATGGGGGATGGAAGGAGATGGGCAAAGAGGGGGGGGGTGGAGGACACCTGCAATAATGTCAACACTAAAATTTTTTAATTAAAAAACAAAGGGTATGCACTGAATCTAGTGAGAGAAATGTATAGGTATTTGTCAAGATATTTTTAAAAATATGTAAGTAGAGAAAGAAATCCTCAGTGACTCATCTAGACTTAAACCAAAATAAGTGTCCAAGCAGGAAAAAATAAAGGCAGAGGAAATTGCTGCTGCCCATTAGTTAATTTTAGCTAATGATGCAAGTAGTCATTAGTTCAACTAATGGTAATGGACCTTCGATGAGTGATTTAGTGAAAATGTCCCAGATGCTTCCATTCTGCAAAAGGCCCAGAAGAGGTAAAAATGTAAATAATGATAATAAAGGTATTTCTTTTCTAATGGTGAACAGATAATTGAAATTAAAGCAATACTTAAGGCCATTCTTTAGCAATTATAACATAAATTATTCTTAAAGCCTCTAATATGTTGTGTCCTGTAAAATGATTTACTACTAATGATATACTAATGATATACACATATAACTTGTATTATATACCAGACACTGTTCAAAGTGTTTGAGATATATTATTTCATTTAACCTCCATACCAACGCTATAAAGTAACCACTATTATCGTTAATTTAGAGATGAAGTAGCTAAGAGAAAAAAATGTTGAGTTACTTGCCCAACATTATACAACTAGTTAGCAGCCAACCTGGGTTTTAAATCCAGGTAATGTGGCTCCCAAGTTTATGTGCCAAACTTCTGTGTTTTCTGGTAAGAATTTTAACTGGAAAAAAAGAGAAAAAGGAAATCAATTCTCTGTCCAAGGCATTTTCCTACAAACTTGTTACATCGTTTGGTAAATTAAGGCATTGAGCATTAACTTGTTTTCTTTGCTAGGATATTTTCCTAGTGGCTTCTGATAATCATTCATGCTCCGTTGATTGTTATGTTAATATCATAACAATCAACTGAAAAAAATAAATGATCAACCAATTGTTTTCTAATTAGGTTAAACAACTATTTGTTTTTCCTCTGTAAATAGCTATCTACTTGAAGTGCTATTAGGTCTGCTTTGATAATGGCATAAAGTGTTATCCAGAAACAAATGCTAACACGATACTGCTATTATGCTTCCTTTTGATAGAGCAAAGTACCCATCCTACACTTACATTTCTTCTCTTATTTTGCACTCTCTAGATCCAAGCATCAGACACCCTCAATACAATAGGAGGGCATGCTGGCTTATATCTCACAAAATTAACAGAAAACTCTGAATTTGGGTCATATTAAAGGAATTCTATGACTAACTTTTAAGTCTCAAAGACTTTGAGGAAGTGAAGAACATTTAGAGAATTCAGTGTGTGTGTGTGTGTGTGTGTGTGTGTGTGTGTGTTGTTTTGGTTCTTTTCATGATATTATCACTAAAATAGGACTAATTACGTCTGCTTTGGACCTAAGTGGGATGTTTAGTTTGATATTATATGTTTAGTTTGATATTATATGTTTAGTTTGATATTATGTTAGTATATATGTGTATATTCATTTTCCATCAATTCAAAAACTAAATGCAAAAATATTTTTCAGTTAGTGCCAAAGAGAATATGTCTTTCCAGAATTTTCCATAATGAGAAATGCCTTTTATGCAAATTCCCATTTTATTCCCCCTAAAGTTTAAGTAGTCACTTGATTAGAAGAAAAGTATGAAACTATACATCACTCTTTTCTGAGGTTGGTGCACAGGCTATTCTGTAACTTTTTCTTTTTATTGATTTCAGAGAGGAAGAAAGAGCGGGGGGAGAGATAGAAACATCAATGAGAGAGAATCATTGATCAGCTGTACGCCCCCTACTGCGGATCAAGCCCGCAACCCAGTCATATGCCCTTGACTGGAATCAAACCTACGACCCTTCAGTCCAGGGCGATGCTCTATCCACTGAGCAAGCACCTAGGGCTGTAACACTTTTATATCCATCATGAATATAACACAGATACAGATTTTGAACTAGAAAAAAAAAAAGTAAATTTGAGGGTTAAAAAAGATGACCTGAAAAGTCCACTCATTTCATTTGAAAAGCATCCTTAGACGTGGACTACATTCTGTAACAAAAGTATATTATTGCTCTTCACGCAGTATATTTTACTTGAAAAAATTCAAAGCATAAAATGCAAGTTTGAAAGCATTTATACCTGAAGGCATGAGACATGTCCTTGGCAAAGGCAGCAGGACACGTTTGTACCCCAGATAAGTCCCATAAACATTTAATCCTCTGACAGCTGAAGATTTTGAATTAAATACAGCTGGCCAAGGAGCAGTTTATTCCCAGGTGCACATTATAATAATAATGGATGCTAAAACATAAAGGGTATGTCAGTAGTGGTTTGAAAGATCACATATAGTATTTTAGCTGGAATTTATTTTCATAGAAATAAATCTGTTTTTCTCTCATTGTTGTTATCACTAAACATGAAAGAATTAAGATGTTTAGACATTTCTTAAAGCACAGTCATTTATCATATTTCCTTAAATAAATTGTCCTGTCCTCCAATTTGCCTTTATGTATTTATTGACTGAATACTATGTGCCAGCCACTATGCTAGCTTACTGTACATAGAACGTTAAACAAGATACAGTCTCTGCCTCTAAAGACTTTGTCAATTGAGACAAATATATAAAGAGCTAATACCTATATTATTTTAAGCATCCATACGTACACAGGTTAATGAAATACGTCTACAAAAATATCAACATATTATTTCAATGGCTTCTGTCTGGGGAAAAACTCCCCAAAAGAACTGCTTTTTATTTTGTATTCTAGAAAAATTCTTTTAAAATTATAGCTCAAAAAGGTAAGATTAAAAAGTGGTGGGCTAATGCCATAAAAAAGTCTTAAAAATGCAGTGTCCCAAGAGGTCTTTGTAAAGCTCCGACACATTCCTGAGAAATTAGAAAGCCACATACGTGTGTAAGGCTGTGTGCATGCTAACAAAACAAAAAGACATGTAAAGCCCTAAGACTTCCCCTCTGGCTGACCTTGAGATTCTTTACAAACAGGAGAAAAATTAAGACACAGTTGTAAGCTGTCCTTTAAGGTTTTCCCTAGCACATACAGAGTCCCGAGAGGAAACTTATTGGTTCAAAGCATTTCAGGGCGTTTTTGTTCAATCACTAGCTAACCAGTAAGTTAACCAAGCAGAGAGGTTACAGACATTACAGAATTAGGCAAGAAAAGTCACTAAACAAACAGCAATGAGGAAAACGTAGTGGTAAGCCCACCTGGTGTGGCTCAGTTGGTAGAGTGTCTTCCCATGCACGAAGAGGTACCAGTTCAAATCCCAGTCAGGGCACATGCCCCGGGTCTTGGGCTCGATCTCCAGTAGGGGGCGTTTGGGGGGCAGCTGATTGATGATGTTTCTCTCCCATCAATGTTTCCATCTCTTTATTTCTCTTCTTTCATCTTCCTCTAAAATCAATAAAAACATTTTAAAAACAAAAAAGTAATGGTAACAGAGGGGTCTGATTTCCAGAATGCCACATAATATTATTTAAAATATCCAGTTTTCATACATGCATAACATAGACACAAATAACAGTGTGGTGATAGCCAGAGTGAATGGAGGTTGGAGAGTAAGTGGAGGTGGGCAAAGGGGAGGAAAATGGGGACAGAAAGAGATCTGGGGTGGGGCGGGGAAGCAATGAACGCAGGATGCAGTATGCAGATGATGTTTTATTGAGTTGTATATGTGAAACCTGTAGGGTTGTGTGAACCAATGTCACCCAATAAGTTAAATTTTAAAATACTTAAAACACAACACACTTCAAGAAATCTACTTTAATTCCCAAAGAGAATAAATCCAGAATGAACATAATAATAGTTCACTATTTCTACTCATACAGCTGAGCAAACAGTGAAACATCTTTCTGTAATATACATAGACTGTTAGCTTTCTTTAATATATCAAATACATTTTCAAATAAATAAAATGTCTGGTTTTTAACAAAATATTATGAGGCATGCAAAGAAACAGGAAAGTATAGCCCTTGCACAGGGGGAAAAGCAGAGTCAATAGAAATATTCTGCAGGGATACCCAAATGTTAGGCTTACTAGGCAAATATGTGCAACAGCTATTATAAATAGACTTAAAGACTAAGGGGATTATGTGTAAGGAATTAACGGAATGTATAAGAAAGATGTCTCATCATATAGCAAATATCAATAAAGACATGAAAATTATTTTTAAAAAAGAAACAAATAGCAATTCTAGAGATGAAAAGTACAATAACTGAAATGAGAAATTTACCAGGAGAATCTCAAGAGTATATGTATGCTGGCAAAGAAAAAAATCAAGTGAACTTTAATATAGATCCTGTCTGGAGAACATAAAAAAATAAAAAAAAAAATGAACAGAGCATTTCAACCTATGCACAATAAGAGTCCCAGAAGGAGAAAAAGAGAAAAGGGGACAGAAAAAATAATGACTATGTTTTATCTATAAATCTAGGAACTTAATGGACTCCTGGGAGGATAATCTCAAAGAAATCCATACATGGACACATCACAGTCAAACTATTCAAACCCAGAGGGGGTGGAAAATCTTGAAAGTAGCAAAAGAGGAAGCCAGAGAAGTAGCCATCACTGCTGCCTTGTTGGCGGTCAGTTGTCCAGCACTGCATCACTGAGACACTCCGCCCTGTCCCGGCCCTCTCCTCTCACCGCAGACCTGACACCTGTGTCCTCCAGAACAAGGCTGCGGCTACTTTCTCGGGTTCAGGGTATTCCTCAGGGTTTTGGTCACTTCTCTGAATCCACTTGCTCTCATCCATTTTCCTAGATTCTGTGCCTTCCCCTCATCCCTAAATTCTAGTTCTTTATCTAGCTCTCTCCGTCAAATAACTTGGCTGGATGGTCTACTTAATTTTTATTTGAAATTCTTCCCCATGAGCCTGCTACCCCCTCACAGAGCTTAATCTATAACCTTGTGATGCCCATCTTTGATTTTATTGATTTCTATTATCGCAGGAGCAGGCTTGTGTGTTTACTTGGTTCTGTTCTGTGTGCTCTTAAAAGGTCAAGAGTATTCTTCTATGGGGACCTTCTTCTCTCGCTAATTTTTTAGATATTTTGGAACTAATATTCATTTCAAGTTCTTCTTAGTGGAAACATTCATTAGCTGGCTGGGGTCCCCGCTGAAAATGACCACAAAAGCCTTCCAGAATCCCAGAGTTCCCGAGTGAGCGCGACCACTGCTACCATGCAGGGCTGCGTTTCCTCAATCACAGTCACTGCCTGTGTGGAGTCAGCTGTGGTGCCTGTGGCAGCCCATCATGGCAGGGACAAGGGAAATGTCTCCTGCGCTTCCCTGGTCACTAGCTCTGTCTCCAGGCCATGGGCTCCCGCCCAAATATTCACTTTCAAACCAAGATCAGGATTTAGGCTTTGAACTGAGCACTAACCTTTTCATTCAGTCTTACCTATTGACGGTCACTCTCCATAAAAGAGGTTGAAAGTTTCCTAGGAAAAAAAGGAGTCGCTCAGAGGCAATCATCCTCCTGGAGAGACATCGTGTTTCTGTGTCAACAACAAAGGCAAGGGCATGACCCGATGCCCACCAGATCTAAGTGCAACTGGAAGGGTGCATATTTCCCTTTTAATTTAAATTTTTGCATTTTGTATTATTATATTAACTAGGGGCCCGGTGCACAAAAATTTGTGCACTCGGGGTGCAGGGAGTCCCTCAGCCCGGCCTGTGCCCTCTGACACTCTGGGACCCCTCAGTGGATGTCCTATGATGGCCCCAGTCTGCCAGGCGCCTTTTGTGTGTGTGTGTGTATGTGTGTGTGTCACCACTGGGGACCTGTCCCCAGCCCCATCAGAGGCTCGGAGCAGTCCTCCTGTGTGTGTCTACCTGCCAGGGACCTGCCCCCAGGCACACCATCAAGGCTTGGAGCAGGCACCCCCTCTATGTTGATCTCTCAGACTCTTGCCCTCCCCTGCATGTTGTTCTCTTTTTTTAGCGTGGCCAGGGCTGGGTGCGGCCTGCCTCCCAAGCTTGCCTACTGCCCATCTTCCTCCAGCCACCAGAAAGCAGGGAAAACCCCGCCTCGTGATCAGGCCAGCCTTTTCCTGTTCCCTGATCCCCAGAAGGGACCTGGGAAGCCGCCAAGCAGGCCGCCAACTCTTTCCCACTCACCCGTCCCCTGCTGCCTTCCTTTCCCACTTCCCGGTGCCGCCAAGGGGTCTGGGAGCTGCCAAGCAGGACCCCGGCCCCTGCAGCCTTGCTTTCCTGCTCCACAATGCCCCGCAAAGGGCCTGGGCAGCCACCAAGCAGGCCGAGACCCCCCCCTGCCGCCTCCTACCCGCTACCCGGTGCCCTCCAACCCTGCCGCCTGTTTCCCATCATGGGCCCTGGGTCCTGCGCTGCCCCGCCCTGCAGCCGCTCTGTGCACTCGGGAGGTCCCTCAGCCTGGCCTGTG
>PVJC01051781.1:0-12133 GCA_004026665.1 Murina feae
CTGACGCTCTACCCAGGTCAGAGCCAAACCAAGTAGGGCTGATAAATGTTTTGATGTTTCTCTCTCTCCCCTTTCCTCTCAATACATTTTCTTTAATGGGAAGAAAGCTATATAATTAGGAGGAAAAAACTTTATGATTTAATATAAGCACATTCTAGAAAGAGCTCACAAAAAGCAGCCTTTGCTGTACCATGTGCCTTGGCCCACTGCAGGTTCCGCACCAGAGACTCTGCAGAGTATGCGGTTCCTTGGATCGGATCAGTCAATGCTCTCTTTTCAGACAAGCTACTTCGAATCTCTAGAGCCTGTTTGCCTTTGGTGAGATGGCATTTACCCATATCTAAAAGATAAGAAGTAAATATTATTTTTTGGAACATAATTCTTCCATTACCTTTTAAATACTAAAGTCAAGAACTCTCCCAGACATCAGGTTATGTTCTCAATAGCATTTATGCATTCAACAAATGTTTACTAAGCACCTAAGCGTGTCAGGCATGGCTAGGATGTGGCAGGGAGCAAACATAAAATTACTGAACCGGCTCGCTTCTACAGGCCTCTCTCTAGCTTTTATCTCCTATAATCCTAATAATGCACGCTTACTAGTAATATTCTAAGCCTTGAAATTCACGAAGAGCTGAAAAGTACATTTCTTCACTGAAAGGGTAATTTTATGTCTATACTCTGCTGAGAAATATATTTAGCTAGTAAACATGACTACACATCTATGAGAAAGTTAAGATATCCTGTCTTCACCACAGATTTCTTTATTTTTAACAAAGGAAATTATGTGTTAAAACCACCAGCAGGGTTAAAGCACCGGCCATTACCCCAGGTACTGCGAATCCTCCCACGCACATTTCTCCTCATTGTGGAGATGTTGGTAAACAGTGTGTGCCCAAGTTTTAGGTTTTGAACTTAACATAAATGTTATGCCATATACATGGTTGGTATATATCATATATGGGTGAACTGATGCTTTTTATTAAGTTTTTAAAATAGTTAAATTATATTTAAAATACAAAATTAGAACAAACCATTTTAGAGTTTCTGAAGCACCTTCATAGATCTGTTTGAAAATAACTGACAGACTTTCAAAGGCTTTGTTTTTCTCAGCAGCAGAAACTTTTCTTCAAATAAGAGCTTAAATAGAAGCTCAATATGTAAAACAGATAAAAGCAGAACTTGTTTGGTTGAAGGAGGTCTGAGCCCCAGCTGTCTATGTTGAATGAGAAAGTGGTTAAGTCAAGTGACCCAGCTAAAAGATCTGCACTGATAAAAACACGACAATAAACAAATGTGACTAACAGCTGCTAGTGAAGCATTCAGACACTTTATATTCAAACTGCCATCTTTGGAACATGAAACTCCAAGTAACTAGTTTGCAAAAGAATTGCCTTCTTTTTGACACGGCTTATAAAATGATATTTCAAGAGAGACATGTCAATCTACTGATGGAACATTACCTATTTAGTACCTGACCCAAGCACAGCATGTACTGGGCCGACAGGCTAGGGAGTGGAAGGAAATGGAAGACCTGGGGTTAGATCTCTAAGATCATGTCCTTAACACGTTAAGCGCCATGTCAGTCACCGGTGACTGAAATGGGAAGGAAGACAAAACAGCTTGGCACTTAATGTGTTAAAGCAAAAACTTAAAACCACTAAGTTCATCAAGAAAAAAATGAGTCCAGTTTTTTCCACCAGGGCCTCAAAATTTGTGTAAAGTTTCATCTGTCTGATGCTGAGAGAGAATGCTGGTTGAATAATTCTTTTGCAAACAAATAAACTTGGCAGCATGAGGCACTAGGCATAGAAACAAGGTAAAGATCTGTGAGGATCAATTTTTATTAATTCTCATCATGTCTGGGGTCAGCCTTGTAGTTCAAGTAGCGCTATACAGTTGGCATGTGGCTAAGTCAAGAGAGAAGGAAGGAATTAAATAGGAGTGTTGCTGAGCATGACATTAAAAATTATTTTATAAAGTAAGTATTAATTCCAAACCTGCACAATGATAATACAATAAAATAATTACCACACAGAGAACCCTGAGTGGCTTTCTCTTGATTTTTTTATTATTTTTTTTTATTGCTTAAAGTATTACAAGTGATAGATAGGTCTCCATTTTTTTTCCCTTGCCCTTCCCCCCCCCTCCTCCCTAACCCCGTCTCTTGATTTTTTATTTTACCTTCTGCAACTTCATCCAGTAACACAGTAATTTTCTTGTCTTCCAATAATCTGTCTTTTAAAAATTTCATGAAGATTCCATTTGCCAATCCAGAATGCTGGATTTCAAAAGCTTCTGCTCCTTGACACCTTAAAAACAGCAAAAATAAAAAATACTTTAAAAGCAAACACTTGCCATGTGGGGTAAATACCAATGTACCTCAATCGCTTCCCTGCCTCTTGCATGATATCCTAACTAAAGAGTTAATCTCTACACAGGAACTAAATGCTTTGGTGCTTAGTAAAAAGAAAGGTGCCAAGATATGGAGAGCTAAAGTAAGTTATTTAAAATTTGCTATAAAAAATATCAAGGAGTTTGGTTCAGTGGATAGAGTGTTGGCCTGCAGATTGAAGGGGCCCAGGTTCAATTCTGGTCAAGGGCATATACCTTGATTGTGGGCACAACCCTGGTAGGGGGTGTGCAGGAGGCAGCTGATTGATGTTTCTCTCTCATCGATGTTTCTAACTCTCTATCCCTCTCCCTTCCTCTTTGTAAAAAGTCAATAAAATATATTAAAAAAATATCAAGGAGCCTTGGACAGTGTGGCTCAGTTGGTTGGGTGTTGTCCAGTGCATCAAAGTGTTGCCAATTTGATTTCTTGTCAGGGTACATGCCTAGGCTGCAGGCTTGAACCCCAGTAAAGGGCATGCAGGAGGCAGGTAACAGATGTTTCACTCTCACATCGATGTTTCTCTCTGTCTCTCTCTCTTAAAATTAATAAAAATATTTTTTAAAATGTTAAAAATATCGAGGAGGAAAATTAATTACTGTATGTCCATGGATATTTCTAGGCTTCTAATCTATAATAAAAAAATAACAAAGAATAAAAGAATCTTAAATATAAACATAAAATTTTCTTACGTGGCATATCCAAACACAATATTGGCAGTGACTTTCAATGCATCCAAGATTGGAATGGTATCATCGTAGTCATTTCTATTTAACAGGTAGGAGGGGAGAAGACCAAATACAAAGGTAAAAAGTTAAACAGCATTTTTAAAAAGAGCACAAGTAACAATGTAATAAAAATGTAACATTATTTTACTATACATAATTAAAAAGTATAGATTCAAAATTCCTTTATCCAATCACCTACATATCTACCAAAACTAACTAACCCAGGGCACCTACACTGTTAAGACATATTTTCTCTTGTTAGTATTTACACTGGAGTTACATTTGAACACTGGCATTGGATTTTGGCTGGCAATGCTCAGCAAGCAAAAACGTGCGACTCTGGAGGCATAATCATTAGTTCCCTTCTTTAATAACATGGGCAGACAAATGGGATCTGGTTCAGCTAAACTCTGGATCTGCAAGATCAGGACTGACTAGAGTGAGCAGTGCCCAGCACTAGGGATGCTGTTTCTGTGAGTTTCCAGAGGAATAACTGCAGTGGCCTTGGAGGCGTCTGAGCAGCTGCACTGTTCGTAGAATGAGTAAATATCCAGACCCTTCAGTTCTTTACTTTTGTCCTTCAGCAAATAGGAAAAAGTTAAAATAATTAAACACACACAGAGAAAATATAGTTTCCTCTAGTTTTCTTCTTAATCAGCTTCAATCTATACTCTACACTTCACAAACTTAAGAGGTTCTTAGCAAGTGCAGGTTTGCCATAGATGTAATTTGCCAAGGTTGGTATTTAACCCCAACAAGCTTCCTTGAATAAAGATGAGACAGCTTACCTTTTCCGACACATGTCCAACAAGAACACATTGAGCCCAGTTTCTTTTTCTTGCATCAATTTCAGGATATTTTGCACACACAGACAGTTTTCAGACCTATATGGATTTGGAGCATCAATAGGAACCATAAAGCTGTTCCCAAAGTTTTCATAACCATGTCCCGCATAGTATAATAATCCTGAAGAGGGGAAAAAGGGGCAAAAGTTGGTTCTAAATTGTACTCTGAACATGTATGTAGCATGCTGGAAAACGATCATTTTCACCAACCTTAATTACTCTGAAAGGTCAGAGCTATGCACCCATTGTTTAAGTTGAAACATTGTTAGTTAAAGAAACCTCCACCTGTTAATTACATGTAAATTCTTGCTTGGAATTTCCTGCCTAAAGAATCTGGGTGTTTTCCCATAGCCTCAATAAAAGCCTTGAGCAAGGGCAGAGCAGTGGCAATCTCTCCCACTAGAGGTGGATCCTCGCCTGGCCTCCCAATTTCAAAATTAATTCTCTTCTAGTCTCTCCCTTCATTTTGTGTGTGGCCTTCTCCAGAACCCGAACTCTGAACGGGAGCCCTGAACCACACGGGACGTGAAAAGGGTTCCCACACCTGGCACCTAACTCAGGAATTCTGGAAGGAGAAGATATTTTTCCTCTAGAGCGAAGGAAAAATACACCGAGAAAAAGGTGTGGAAAATTAACTGAAAAAAGGTGAGGAAAATTCACCACACGCAAAAGCCCACGGCCAGCTACAGAATCCAGATCTGTAAGTAGGGTGGGAATGTCTTTTTCAGCCAGGCTAATTGGGGAAGAATTAGAATTTTGGTTTGTCACATTTATAGAGATTATTTTTAAAGAAAAGGTTATTACTTATTGGAGGTACAAAAATTCTTAAAGTTGGGTTCAGAAATTATTAAACAACTGTATTCTTAAAGAATTAAAAGTTTCAAAAGGTATTCTTTTATAGTTTTTGTTTGATGTTATTAAGGTGACCAGACGTCCCGCTTTTGGCAGGACAGTCCTGATTTTTAACAATCTGTCCCGCGTCCGGTGGCGTTTTAAAAAAGTCCCGATTTTTGGAAAGAATGCATGACAAGCTAGGAAATGGCGGGAGAATGGGAAGGGAATATACGGTTTTCAGCGGCCATGTGGCTATTTAGCCAGGATATGAGTTTTATATTATTTTTGTTAATTTTATAATGTTAAACTTTAATAATAACAAATAATTGTGGAGAACTGATTATCGAGAACTGCTTATCAAAGTTCGCACTGTTGATCAGTTGTTAGAATTCGACCACCATTGTTTGGACTTAGTGAACAATGGCATTTTTTGGGATTGGCAACGACGAAAACATTTTGTAACTGTCTTTCAGACGATACACATCGTACTGCATGCTAGTAAGCTAGTTAAACAAGTGATGTCATTACAAATCGGCTATTCAGATAATTTAGGTAAGTAATTTATTTATTTCATAAATTTTCTTGAATTTAGCAGACAGTACTCGTATTATTTATATTTTATAGTGGCGGCAAAAAGTCTAGCACCGGCCTTGAAAGTGACACTTACGACTTACAGCAAATTCAGAGGAAAAATAATACCAAGTTAGTATTGTTATTATTTAGAAAGAAATACAGGATTAAAATTAAATTAAAATAATAACGTGCTCTCCTTACCAGGAACTAATGCTGTGACTGAACGTGTTTTTTCTACAGTAAATAAAGTGTGGACATCAGAAAAATCACAATTAAGTGTTGAGACTTTGAAAGCCATTTTATGTGTGAAATATAATTTAACAAATTCTTGTGAAAAATCTCATGACCTTTTAAATGACAGCAATCTACTAAAAAAAATTCACTCAAATGAGAAATATGCCAAAGAATGAAATAATACTATACATAATTTTTTAAAATTTATTATATCTGTAAATTGTACTTATGTTGAAATTTAAAAAAATATATTACAATACTATTTTTGTGTTCTATGAAAATTTTTGTTGCTCCATATAGACCAAATTTTTAATCAAGAACTCCCCCCCTCCCCCCATCGGGGTAGGGGAGGGCAGGGGACTGTCAAGGGGGAAAAAAAGAGAGACATATGTACTACTCTTTGTAATATTTTAAGTAATTAAAAAAAAAAAAAGAACCTCCCCAGTCAATGGTGTCCCGCTTTACCAATGTTAAAATCTGGTCACCTTAATGTTATAGAACTTAACCCTTGGTTTCCTAAAGAAGGTACATTAGATCTTGAGTGTTTGGCAAAAAGTTGGTAAAAATTTTAAATTTCCATGGGAAACACAATATTGCGTTTGCTCTAACTTTTTAGAGAGGCTGAGGAGGAGCCTCCTCACATGGTTCCCTCCACTCCCCCCAGAGAAGAGCAGGAGAAACTGGAGAAAATGGCCCTTATGGCCCCCTCCACTTACATGTCCTTATCCTGAAACATTTAATTCACCACCAATAGGGCCGCCAATAGAATCATCTATACAGAGAGCCATCAGAAAAGGAATGAAGGACATGTCAGTGGAAGAAAGGCTTGCTTTTCCTGTTATAGAAGTAGCTGACCCACAGCTTCCAAATCAGATAATAAGATACCATGAAAAAAATGATTTTAAAATGATAAAAGGTTTGCAAGAAAGCATTGTTCAAAATGGTCCAACAGCTCCTTTTACAGGAGAAATTATTAATATTTCTGAAGTATTCTTAGCTCCTTATGATTGGTATTCTCTGGCTTGTGCAACTCTGGATGGAGGAGATTGTTTACTATAAAAGGGAGAATTTTTGGATAAATGTCAAGGGCAAGCCTGCGCAAATGGAGGGCCAAATGCTCAAATAACTTATGAAATGCTGGCAGGACTGGGACAGTATATGGATATATAAAATCAGCTACATTCTGCAGTAACAGGTGGAAATAAGAGGTATTATAAATACAAAAAGAAATTGATAGCCAGTTTAAAACTGAATTGCCATGGCCTAGAGCAAAGAATATCCTTACATGATATTGTACAATGTCATTAATAATTTGATATTTTACAACAGCATTTTGTACATTTATCTCAAACACTTACAAACTAATTCGTTGAATGTTTGGCAGCAATTTAATAAGGACATGAAAGGATTCATGTCCTGGGAAGGCACTGGAGCATTCTACATAGGCCTCTCTTGCCCTTTTTGCCAAGAGAGTCCCTCTTCTCACAATTCAATTGCCCACAGCTGTTGCATGAGCTCTCTGTTCATGCTGAGGTTGAAGCCTCATGGTGGCTGGTACCATGGTCTGTCTCTCGCCCAATGTCATGAGCTGGGCCCTCCCTGGAGAAGAAACCTGGGTTCCCCAAGATATGTGATTAATGCCGAGGCCCCACCAGCAGGCGAGGGGATTCCAAAGCAGTTGCTGGGCGTGGAAGCCACAGGGGCATAGGCTACCAAGGAGACAGAACTGAACCTCACATCATCCTGCTTGGCCCTGGAGGATGACTGATTAGCCAGAGATGGGTAAGATACCTCAGGGAAGGAACAACCTAAGACAGGCACAGTCGCACAGGGGCCATCAGGAGATAACTTGGGGGTCAACAGAGGTGGGGCAACAGATCCTCACCCCCAACCCCCCGCAACAATGCAGGGGCTTGAACACTCGCCCCTTTTGAGGGAGGTCTCCTGCCACATGGCTGCTTCCCGCTTCCCATGCCCAGCTCAGATCAGGACCCAGGCAACATACAGAAACTTGGCCCACCTCAGATGGGGACCCAGATAACAGAGACTTGGCTGACAGCAGCTGCCCTATCTAAATCCAGCCTAACACCAGGAATGCTCAGAGCCTTCTCAAAGATGCAAAATAATCCTTTCCATTAATATTTACAGTGTAAACTAAGATTGTTGTTAGAGTATTAAAATTGACAGTAATATAGTAGTCAAGTTTTCATATTAATTTAAATTGGTAACTGAAATAAGTGAATGTTCAAGAAAATTTAATTGTACAAAAAGCTGTTTCTAAAGTATCAACCAAAATTTCTATTGGTAGTTCATTTCATGGTAAAATTGCTTAACATGCAACGAACCTAAAGCAGTCACATTTTTGTGCAAAAGAGTTATCTAGATTGCATTATAAAAATTTTCCAAAAGCCTCCTAATAATTAAATAAAAAAAGGGGGAAATAGTGGAAAAATACCATGTAAGGAAAAATATCCTGTAACTAAATACTTTGAAAATTAATCTTCCTTTGTAATGCTAACAGCAAGACACCCATGAAAAACATACATGGTGTCAAAATAAGCCAAAGGAAAATCATTTGAACAAAATTAAAAAGTATTCCCAAGCAAAATTTATAGAAAAGATTCCTTTATTAACTTTTGGTCAAGAATATGTTTGTATATTTTCAGAAAACAACTCCAAGACCATGTGGATTCCTGCAACAGAGAGGAATTATCAGGAATGTTCCAGCCATGAAGACAAGAGGAAAAACAATCCAGGGATGAAGTCGCCTGATGACGCTTTGCCATGCTAGCAGTCAGCAGCTGTGCATCGCTGCAGGTTGTCCAGGACCAAACCAGAGAAGGTCGGACCTGCATTGCCACAATTTGTTCACCATCCAGAACTGAAATATCATTGCTGACATGTACACATAAGGAACTATTGGACATTGAAACTTGGACTCAGAACTGTTGGACATTGAAATTGGGACTTAAAACATTTTTTGTTCTTATATGTTTATTTCTGGTCTGCAGATACAAGATTTTTTAAAGGAAAGAAATGGGGAGATGCTGGAAACTGATCATTTTCACCAACCTTAATTACTCTGAAAGATCAGAGCTATGCACCCATTGTTTAAGTTGAAACATTGTTAGTTAAAGCAACCTCCACCTGTTAATTACATGTAAATTCTTGCTTGGAATTTCCTGCCTAAATAATCTGGGTGTTTTCCCATAGCCTCAATAAAAGCCTTGAGCAAGGGCAGAGCAGTGGCAGTCTTTCCTACTAGAGGTGGACTCCCCACCTGGCTCCCTAATTTACAAATTGATTGTCTTCTAGTCTCTCCATTTTGTGTGCAGCCTTCTCCATGTAGGTCATGTTCCTTGTTTTCTGGATGTCCCTCAATACCAAGCATGCTCCTTATCTGGGCTATGGACATAATAGGAACTCAGTAAAAACAACGAATGTATTAAATTAACAATGCGAATCAATCAGGACAGAGGCAGATCTGGAAACCTTTTTGTAAAGGCTCAGATTTCCAGTGGGAATGGTAACATTTCTATAATTGATCTTACTTAGAGACAGCTATGTAGAAAGCTGGGGTTTCACTCCCACTGTATCATTTAACACACCTGGCTCTAAAAGGCTTGTCTTGGGAACAGAAGCAACATGGAATAAAAGTTTAGCCTCCAAAGCTAAGCGTGGCCCATTATTTCACTGCCACATGCCCAGCTCTGCAATTGTTGAAACGAAGGCACTTACAACAAAATACCTTTTGCCTGCCCCAAATAACTTATAAAAAGTGTAAGCATTTGTATAAAAGTCTACATCCAAATCATACTGCAGAAGATTAAAGTTTTTGTGTAAAATGAACTAAATCAAATCATTGTACTTTAAAAATTCCATATCTAGTACTGCTTATTATTTTAATTACCTATCCCGTTACTCAAAGACAATATATATCTAATCTAGTAAAAGAGTAATATGCTAATTATGCCACTTGTTACATCTCAAGCCACGCCCACCAGCCAATCAGAGCAACTACATGCAAATTAACCCAACCAGGATGGCGGCCAGCAGTCACAGAGCTAGAGCAAACAGGAGGCTTTTTTGCTGGCAATGGAGGAAGCTGTCTGCCTAGGCTGGCTGTGGCCTCTGCTCAAGGGAACAAAGTTTCAATTATAAAAGGTAAGTAAATCCCAGATACCTGCTTCCAGTCAGCCCTCACTGGGAGCTTGGGTGGCTGGGGGCTATGGCCAACCTGCAAACAGCCATCTGCCCCTCACCCAGGCTGGCCAGGCACCCCAGTGGGGACCACCACCCTGAAGGGGATGTGGCCAGTCTGAAAACAGCCCTCGGCCCCTCACCCAGGCTGGCCAGTGTCCCCAGCGGGACCCCTACCCTGATCCAGGACACCCTTCAGGGCAAACCAGCCGGCCCCCACCCATGCAGCAGGCCTCTATCCTATATAACAAAAGGGTAATATGCAAATTGACCCTAACAGCAGAACGAATGGGAATGACTGGTCACTATGACACACACTGACCACCAGGGGGCAGATGCTCAATGTAGGAGCTGCCCCTTGTGGTCAGTGCACTCCCACAGGGAGAGCTCTGCTCAGCCACAAGCCAGGCTGACGGCTGCCAGTACAGCAGTGCTCTCTCCTGCCTCCTCAGCAGCGCTAAGGATGTCCAACTGTAGGTTAGGCCTGCTCCCCACTGGCAAGTGGACATCCCCTGAGGGCTCCTGTGCTGCCAGAGGAATGTCTGACTGCCAGCTTAGGTCCAATCCCACGAGAAGCGGGCCTAAGCCAGCAGGTGTACATCCCCCAAGGGGTCCCAGACTGGGAGAGGGCACAGGCCGGGCTGAAGGACACCTCCAAGTGCACAAATTTTTGTGCACCGGGCCTCTAGTGTCTTTATAAATGACAAAGAATTAAAGTGGTTAGAAATATAATCACATAAATTAAATGTTTAGAGAATTTTATTTCTTGAAATATGATTTCCAAGAATATAGCTAGTTACAGATATTTATTTTTGTCTCAACTGAGTTAAAGAGCAATATACCTAGCACAGTGTTCTCATTAGAAGACCCTCTACCACCACCATCAGCACTATGGACCCACACATGTGAATATACAATCTGTCATTTGTATTGATGACATCAATTAAAAGCAAAATCACCTAAAATTGGTAAGAATTCTAGTAAAAACAAAACAGAAAACATGAAAGTAAAGACACTAAGCTAATTAGTTATTTACATGGAATTATAGCATAAAGACCAAATCTATTACTTTTTACAATAAAACTCTTCAATTCAACAGTGTATTTATTGCATCTTTCTTTGAGTTTTAACTCTTAATCTAACTTGTTCAATGAAAAAATAGTGGATAATTATTAAAATGAAGATTATAAGTGTCTTACCATATACTCCTTTGTCTAAAAGTAGTAAAAATTCATCCACAGCGTTGCGCATCTCATATTCAGTCAGATCCAACAGTGAAACAACTTTGAAATCCAGCTGTCTTAACAAATTGGTCAATTCATACACATCCACCAAAGGAGCTTTAAGCTTGGGGTGCTCCCAGTAATTCATGTTTCCTATCAAAAGGGCAACCTTGTCTTTAGCTGTTAAAAAAGGGGGGAGAGAGGGATTTAAAGAAGGCTATAAGGATTAAAATAAGACCCATGTAAATGGTATCATTATAATAAAAAGTATGCTTTACAAATGGGGGCTCATTATTATTTAATTTCATCTTAGGATGATCACTTTATGCAGCAGACCAATATACTGAGGATCACAAAGGCTAAAAAGCAAACAACTGAAATTAAACTTATTGAGACTTTTGAGAATCAGGCAAAAGATATTTATTAGCTGCATATGAAGTATATAGATAACTAATATAAAAGTATACTTTTATTGAAGTACAACAAAAGTAAAGAATATTATTATAATTCAACTAGGCTTTTGGAGCAAATTTTAACAAGGTATGTTTGAAATTGGGTTCCCACCAAATTAGGTTTTGTTTTGCTGACAAAAGAGGATGCTAAATTAAGGACAAAAAAAAAAAAAAAAAAGAAAAAGAACAGGAAGAATTTGAATCAGAGCAAGTTAGGAGAAATACCAAAGAGGAGAGAAAAGCAGCAGCTTAACAAGTACTATATTTTTTCAGGTGGCATACTGTCTTCTCTTGGCCTTAAAAAAATTTCTTTTCCCATTTGGGTGAGATGCAGTTACTTTAGGGATATGTGAAGACTTTTGTAACAATATGTGTTTTGTTTTTAAATATATATATACTAGAGGCCCGGTGCACAAAAATTTGTGCACTCGGGGTGGAGGGAGTCCCTTAGTAGATATCCTATGATGGCCCCAGTCTGCCAGGCGCCTTCTGTGTGTGTGTGTGTGTGTGTGTGTGTGTGGCCACTGGGGACCTGCCCCCAGCCGCATCTGAGGCTCAGAGCAGTCCTCCTGTGTGTGTCTACCTGCTGGGGGCCTGCCCCCAGGCACACCGTGGAGGCTTGGAGCAGGCACCCCCTCTATGATGATCTCTC
>PVJC01051782.1:0-11355 GCA_004026665.1 Murina feae
CACATCCCGCTCACCCTGCCGCTGGCACTGCACTGGCCTCCAGGGCTGCCAGCCGCCATCTTGCCTGAGCTAATTTGCATACAGCCATTCTGATTGGCTGGTGGGCGTGGCTTACCCCCGTCCCGGAGAAACAGTTAATTTTAATATTACACTTTTATTAGTTAATATATATATATATATATATATATAATCAAAAAAGGCTATGTGGGTATTTTTAATACCATTATTATTTGAATAGATATAAGTGGCACTAGGGAATAAAGTTACATATGCATATTTGATTCTAGATTACATCTTCAGGAGAGAAAGTAGGAGTTAATATTAAAGAAATATCTTTTTATGGGAAGGCATAAGATTCGGTCTTATATACAATTTCACTGACTATTCTTCATCATTGACCTTAGGAGAAGGCATACCTTATATATGATACTATAAACAATGACATACAAGATGTTAACTGTCCAATATCATGTTGCCAGTGTATAAGACACCCAAAATGCAAAACATGTTTGACATCTTAGCCTACACTGTTTTAAGTCCATAAGGACAGAGACTCTATGATATTTAATTATTATCTTAGGATTCCTTGCTTTGATAAAATATCAATTAACTGGATTAAGCCTACAGGGAGACATTTAGATTTCATAGACTAAGAAAAATATTAGAATTTAATGTTAGAAATTAAATGTTATCTCTGGTTATAAAACATAATAAAATGTGATAGAAGATGAAAAGTAGAAGATATGTGATTGCAAACATGGCTAACTTTTAAAGTTTTGCTTTATAAGGGATTGGAATACATTTAAGAGAAATATTTATAACTAAACATTCATAATATTTTCCCCAAGTCATACATAAATTGTTTGAATCTATTCAATTTGATCCAAACTTTTATCAATTTAAAGTTACCACTTCCCCCATTTAAGTAAATTTACAGAAAATGCATGTTTGTATGGATTTGGAAAGTATTGGTTATATCTTTATGGGATAATGGTTTATTTTAAGCATAGAACATTTTTAATAACTCTAAATTCAAACATTATCCTATCCATTTTCTAATGAATTTTATTCATTAAATGCTACTTTTAATTAATCTGATCCTCATATCTACCAAAAGCCCTGATTAATTTTATTTAGCTTCAATAAACTTTTATTGAATTACTTTATTGCTAATTCCTTTCCATAAATTTCAATCAGCCCCCAGTTTATTTTATATATGCGCCTAAAATCAGTATCCTATTCCAAGTATTGGGGGCTCTTTGCACTGAATTCAACTGAGATAGGAACTCTCTTATTTGAATCAATATGACACAATACAGTCCCCATAAAACTCAATACTTCTGTTACACATGTCACTGCTGGTTTACAATTGCTAAACCAATTGCTAAATAATTCTATTCCAGCAAGTCTCTGGTCCCGTATCAATCTTCCAGATTTCAGCATAAAAACTCTTGTCTTTGGACTTATCGATTGCCCATTTCTAGTACCTTTTCAAAAATGAGCAGCCATGCTGAGTCAAAGAGAATGTGACTGCCTTGCTTTGAATCCTGCCTCTGCCAGTTCTTTACAGTCTTCCCTTTTTTTTGGCAAACTGCCTAAACCCTATGTGTCCCCAGTTTCTCCTGCAATAATGACCCTATCTACCATTTTGAATTGTCAGCGGGATTAAGACATTTAGAAGAGTGTCTGACCAATAGCGATTTCTCTGTTTTGGTTGCTCTTATCACCATGGTTTATGGCTATCAAAACTAACATATATGAAGCATGAACCATGTCACAGCCTATTATTTTGTGCTTTATACCATTATGTCATTCATTGTAAACTAGGTATTATTTTTCTTGCTTTGCAGATAACCCTATATGCTCAGAGGATCAATTGATGAAGTCCCTAATGTTATTCAGACATTGAAATAGATTTGAATCGGGGATATTTAAATAAAATGTCTTGAGTAAAATTAAAATAGTAGATGGCCAAGTCTCAAGAAGATGACCCTTTGCTGATGTGATCTCTGGAGTTAGAACAGTTTTCAGACTATTCTAATAGTCAAAGGGTCATGAATGAAAGCCATAATCAGCATGAGAAACTTTATTGTTATCCCTATTCACAACTTGAATTGCAATTTAAAATATTGTTGTTGTTGTTTTCAGAAGAAAACTATAGATGAGTTGATTTCCCCCCTCAATACTCTTCACATATATAATGATGAATTGTGATCTTTTTCTCCAATATTTCAAATGTTTGACTGGTGTAATATAGTAGTACCGTTAGAATTCAGGAGCTGTAAGACTGGATCAAATGACAAAGAGTATAACCCATGAGTAGGAGAAGTCATATTTTGTTTTCTTATAAAGGAGTTGAGTTTGTGTTTGTAAAGTCATGCAAATACCTTCTGAATCAAATTCAAGATCAGGATGAACATGGGAAAATACCCAACAAAGCAGAGATAGTGAGAATTGAGAGAAGAAGATTGAGGGTAAAAGTTCAAGAGTGAGGCTATGAATGCAGTGTCTACGAGAAGTCTTGCCATCATTGTGTTCAGGAAATGCTGTGGACTCAAAGCCATGGGTTAGTGGAGTTTCCCCCCACTACAGAAATTGCAGCCCGTTAAGGAACAAAGAACAATTGAAGGAGTTAAAAGGAAGGGCAGGAGTAGGAGAGAGGTATGAGAAGAAGAAATTTAAGATAGTCATGGAAGAATTAGCTATCATGAATCCATTTCTTATCCCTCTGTGGCATATGCTAGCTCTAATACCTTGAGTGAGATTAATCCTTACACCTCTGCTGAGATTCACTAATCCTGTACTGCTCTGGTATTTTAAAGATAGGTTTCTCTGCAAAAAAAAAAAAAAAAGATTTTGGCTCACTTGCTAACTGCATACAATTTCACATCAGGAACAGAGTGAACCATTCAAGCGTCTTTAGTGCACTTGTCAGGAGAAAGAAGACGATTTGAAATTTACATGCACATAAAAGAGGGTGGTAGGGAGAAGACAAGGTTCTTGACCCCTCGATTCTGCCTTGGCATCTGATAGTTGTGTAAAGCCCGTATTTTTCATTATAAGATAAAAATGAATCTGTATTGATCTCTAATCTCTCTTGAGCATCCTTTGGAAAGATGATATATTTGCAGAGGAGGTACCAATCACTACGGAACTCAGATGATTTGTTTCAGATGAAAAATGAGCACGAAGTCAAATTATACTAAGCCCTGGGCAGTGTGTTTGCTTTATTTTCTCTTTTTCCTCAGCCGGGGTGAATATTGTTATTTGAAACTTGATTATGTCCCATATTCAGATAAAACCTGTGGCTGCTTATTATATAAAGTAGTTACAGTACAAACATCATCTGTGTCTACGTCTTTTTCTCCCACTGAATTAAAAAGGCAGACGTTTTGTTATTTCATATACTTGCCCATACTGTGCTGGGCACACCGATAACAATTTTTATTTAATAAATGCTTGAAAATTTTGTACAAATGTTAGGAAAACAGGGGTTCTTGCACGGATTTGGTTGGCTTATTTGAGTCTAATTGCATGTACTTTTAAATGTGAGCTGATTCAAATCCCCTTTGGAAGACTGTAGAGTATAAATCATAAATGAATGAAAATGATAGTGATTTGTAGATTCATGTTCCCATAGAAGACAAAATGTTCCCTATTTTCAATCATCTTTACCATAGAAAAACGTAATAATCCGGGACTTCTGTTTGTATTCGGTGTTCACTTACTTTTGAACTCCTAGTGAAAAAGTCTGGAAAATAGTGAGTATAATCTGGGCATGTGCTCCCAATTTTGGTCTGAGGAATTGGAAGCGACTGTAATTAGCATTAGATTACGCTCAAACATTTTCACTAGTTAATTTATCGAAACACAGATGTGTTTTCCAAATACTGACTAATTTTTAAATTCACATTAAATTTGCAAAGACATTTAATCCATATGCTTTGTACTGTAATCCATCATTTTGTAGACGAGTCCAGGTCTAAGTTCAGGGCTATTTTTTGACTGAGACACTTTGAGTGTTTTAAATTAACATTTAAAACTTTTTTTTTTTTAAGGCAGGAAGTTATGTTTGACAAAGTTAAGGCCAAACACCAAAAGGTTAGTGTTTTTGACTAGAACTCAGCATACATGAATCTTAAATGGATTTCAAATCTGGCAAAAAGAAGCTGTCTCACTCTTTGAAAATATGATAGAGAATAAGAGAGTTTTCCCTTAAGAAACTTATTAGTATTTAGGGTACATGAATGAAAGGTAGGTGAAAAGGATTGTTTGTTAAAAAATAATCTCTGGAGACTAATACTTTGAGAAGTTCAGTAATTTTGGCCCACAATTTTTTTCTCATTTAGGGTTAAATTTACAGTCAACCTCAGAAACTGCCTACCTCAGAAAGGTCAGATAGAATGGAGTTGGGGCTAAGTGTGTGAGTGTGTATGTGTGTGTGTACGTGTGGGGAGAAGATAAATAGGGAGAATAAGAAAGGAAGAAGGGTAGGAAGATGAGGTTCTGAGGTCATGCCTAATACTGGGAATTTTTGATTGACTTTTGGTCTGATGATACTCTGACAAAATGAAGATGGGTTCGCAGGGTATAGAAAATGAGTCAGAATTGTCCATCACAGGGAAGGAAGAACTGACAGAGATGAAGGTAAGAAGGGAGACATTGGATGTTGGGGAAAAAAAAGAAAATAGATTAGAAGAGAATCCCAGCTTTGACAGCCAGGAATATATTGTGGCTTGTGTGGTAGCCAGCCTCCCAGAGGATCTTCAGTGATTCTTGGCTCCTGGCACTAGGCCTTTGTGAGGAACTGAATCCAGGCTGGACTGGGGCCCAATAAAATGTGACAGTGAGTAATTTCTTCTTTGCCTCACATTTTCAATTGATAGACAATGGACATGTAACATTGTATGAATTCCAGATACACAAAGCATTGATCTCATATATTTATGTCTTGTAACATGACTACCATTGTAGCAACAGCTAACACCTCTATCATGTCACATCATGACATTTTTTTTTTGTGGTGAGTACACTTGAGATCTAGTCTCTAGGTCATAAAAAGGCTTTGCAAGTCTGCCCGGTCTCTTGACTTACTCCCTCTGGAGGAATTCAGTCATCATGCTATGAGGACACTCATGGAGATGCATGTGGGGAGGAACTGAAGCTCTGGCCACAAGCCAGCAAACCTTGTTGGTTATGTGAGCGAGCGACCTAAGAATTGCATTGTCCAATCCCAGGTGACTGCAGTCCCAGCCGACTTCCGAATGTAACCTCATGAGAAATCATGAAGTCAAATTCCAAAATTTCTCACCCACAGAAACCATGACAAATAATCACTTGTTATTGTTGTGCTGAGTTTTGAGCAGTTGATTATATACCTATAGATAAATAAAACATTTTTAGAAAAAGTTGATTCAAGAGCAAAATATACCCATTCATTGCAATATGAAATATGTATGAATCTTAAGTGGATTTCAAATCCATTTAAGATTCATCCATACGAATCTTAAGGTACTTTGACTTTTTAATGGAGAAAAGATTAATATAGTCCAGACTTAGAGAACTTTTTTAAAGTTTTAAAAACATTTTCAAAGTTAAAAAATAAGTGATGTAATAATTATACATGAAAACCATTCTTATGAAGGGTATAATAATGGCTGAAATGAAGCAAATATGGGTTTAATCAGGTGAAGAGGTTTTTTGGGGGGAAAATGCTCATGACAGCCTCCTGTGGATATGATATTAAAATTGAAACAATAAGGCTGAGAGGAGCCGGTTCCTTCCTTTGTAGAGGAAAGCACAGATCAGTGTGTGCAAAGGTTCTGGGTTGAGGAAGAACTTAGTGTATTTAAAGGAAGGGAAGAAGGTTGGGGCAGAGTGAGTGATGGAAATTATGCATAAGGAAGGTAGGATGGGAGACAGGGTCTAAATTTTGCAGAATTTCATAGACCTCGGTAAGCAGTTAGGATGTTCAATGATAATCCACTAAATGGTTTTGAACAGAGGACCATTCTTCTCAAATTCAATTAATGGTGGGCACCAAAGTACTCCTTTTCAACAAGGAAAGTTTCTTTAGGGACCATTTCTAATCAACAATCAAGGGCCCCTGCCTCAGTGACATTTCTTGATGAATACCAGTGTTTCTACTTATTTTTAATGTGTTCATCCAGTGGGGAACCATGAGGTGCATAAGTTGTGCAAGTATTTGGAGAGTGATTCCAGGTGCATACATGTGTTATTGATTTTAGAGAATTTAATATCCTTAGAAGAAGCATCTTTGGGTTTGTTTTGTATTGAGAATCCAGTAATATTACAAAGACATAGTAATAAGGACAGAATCATTTCCGTGGAGTGTTATCAGTCTAAGAGTTGAAGAATCTTCCACGATAAAGATCTGCTTAATTAAACTTTTCAGAAAATCATTTTAGTTACCTAGATCCTCAGTCCAGTATTCCAAAGAAAGCATAATGAGTAGCAAATATAATTATCTTTTTCAGTTTAAGGAACCTAAATTGTGATGAATCATGGTACAGGGACAATTTGACAAAACCTAATAATGCAGGTAACGTTCAAAAGAAAAGAACACATGAACTTTGAATTTGCAATGTGCCATGATTCAAATAGCCTTATTACTTTAATAGTGGATATTCAGTTTGAATTTTAAATTTTTTCCCCAAAAGGATTGAGTGTCAACTAAAATTTCATAATTTGCATTTAAAAATAAAAAAAAACACACCTTTCTCATCTGTGTAAAGTACTGTTTGTCACCTGGCAGGTAATAATTTCCTATCCCATCTCTTTGTTCTGGTGAATATTTTCCCTTTCAAAGAATATATTAAATCAAAAGAACACATTTTATGCTAATGCAATCTTTGTAAAGGCTGAGATAAAATTTCAAGTACTGATAATTATGAAAACCCTACAAGAGGATTCTAGAAATATTGGTTTTCTTATTCCTGGGGATGCTGTTCTTCAAAAAGAAATGATTTTATATATTCATTTTCAAAAGAGTTTCAAGGGATGTATTTCTGGGAAATACCTTTCTCAAAACAGCCATTTAATTTGCCCACTAACGAACCACATTTTATAACTATGCATTTTCAGGAGACACATATCATACACACACACACACACACACACACACACACACACACACACACTCTAGAGGCCTGGTGCACCAAATTTGTGCACTGGGTTTGCAGGTGGGGGGATGGGGGGGGGCTCAACCTGGCCTGCACCCTCTCACAGTTCAGAAGCCCTCGCTCCTTACTGCTCGCCTGCTCACTACTCCTTACTGCAGGGCTCGCTGCTCCGCAAAGGCAGGAGAGGCTCCCGCCACTGCCACTGCACTTGTTAGCCATGAGCCCAGCTTCTGGCTGAGTGGTGCTCCCACTGTGGGAGTGCACTGACCACCGTGGGGAAGCTACTGCATTGAGCATCTGCCCCCAGGTGGTCAGTGCGCATCATAGCGACCAATCATTCTGCTGTTAGGTCAATTTGCATAGTAAGGTTTTCTTATATAGGATATAAAATTTATCTTTGGAGTGATCATTTTGATTAAAGTATTACCGGCTCAAAGAGTAAATTTTGGAATAATCAAATGCACTCAATATTCAATCACTTCACAAACACCTAGTTAGCACTCACTCTGTTGAACTATTTTGCTAAGAGCTAGTGATTCAAAGCATTACTTAGGAGATGAAGCTTTTCATATTATATCGCTGTAGCTTTCTAAGGAACAAATAAAAGAAGACAACAATCATAGTAGTCTTGGGAAGAAACAAAGTGAAGGAAGACTGCGTGGAGGAGAAGGTACTGAGTTGGGTTTGAAGGCTGAGGTAGAAGTAGGGAAGAGTCTTGTAAGGCAGAAGAACCAGTATGCCCAACGACACCAAGTGAGGGGGGAAAATTCTGAGTTTTGGAAAAGTAGTTGCTTGAATTACTGGATTCTAATTTACATTTTTTTTCTGGGTGGGCCACTGGAGTATGTAATAAAGGGCAAGATTAAAGGGGACCTTTTTTGCTATATTATGTATCATGGTTTTATTCACGAGGCAAAACAGCAACAACACAGGGCTATTTTTTCTCAGATCTTAAATCTACTTGAGAAAAAACTTAAAAAAAAAAAAAACAACGAGCTTATGGATTTCTTTTTTTAAAAATCATCCTTGGTTGTGTTTGCCATGCTGATATTGTCTCAGCTCTACTTTTTTGAAAGAGAAACTCAATACTTTAATACTCATGAAGGTGGCTGGCATGTCACCCTCGGAGAGCAAAATCCTTAATTAAGGCTCAGATCAGCCACAGCGAAGCAGCAATCTTTCCCATATTGATCGGATAAACTGCTTAGGAGAGTAAACATGCCATTGTCTCTGTTTATTTTCCTTACACAGCCAGAAGTTAAATTTCCACTAAAATCCACTGATGGTGCTTGTCTCTGTAGACTGACCACCTCTGCAGATTGAATAAGAGCCTGAACTGCCCACCGGAAGACTGTCACATTCCGCACTCCCCCCCCCAACATCTCTGGGGACCTGGCGTGGGGAACACTGGCGGGAAGGTGCTCTTGAGGACAGTGTGGGAGACAGGCAATCAGCATCCTCACTAGGGCACTTGAAGAAATAAACCATGAACAGGAAATCATCGATGCAAGTGAAAAATATGAAATGCCGCCACAACCACCAAAAAACAAACAAACAAAACAGCCATAGCCAGTTTGGTGCAGTGGATAGAGTGTCAGCCTGCTGACTGAAGGGCCCCAGGTTCAATTCCAGCCAAGGGCACCTGCCTGAGTTGTGGGCTCGATCCCCAGTAGGATGTGTGCGGGAGGCAGCCGATCAATGATTCTCTCTCATCATCGATGTTTCTATCTCTCTATCCTCCCTTCCTCTCTGAAATCAATAACAATATATTTAAAAAAAACACGCAAAACAAACCTTTTTTTATTTCAGTCTGTTTTGTGTAGCAATATCCGGCCACATCAAACGCTGTTTTTGTTTGTGAAGAAATCAAGAACACCATCTATTGTTAAACAGTTTAGTAACCATTAACCTGCTTTGAACCAGATTTCAGGGAGTTTATAATTGCTCTTGAGGTCAGATGCATGACATTTGTGTAAGGGGCTCAGCCCTCGTGGCCCCGCAGCCCAGCCCACTGGTCGTTCTGGAAGGTCATTCCAGAAGTTTGTTCCACCCTCTGGTTTAATCAGCATATTGGCTCTTTATTATATAGGATTGAAGACTATATTCTTTTTTAAAAATATATTTTAATTGATTTCAGAGAGGGAAGGAGAGGGAGACAGAGAGACAGAAACATCAGTGATCAGAGAGAGAACCACGGATCAGCTGCCTCCTGCACATCCTACACTGGGGATCAAGCCCACAACCCAGGCACGTGCCCCAACCAGGAATCAAACCATGACTTCTTGGTTCATGGGTCAGTCCCTAACCACTGAGCCATGCTGGCCAGGAAAAGGCTGTTTCCTATATAACCTTAGGTGTGGAGTCATCATGCTCAGAGACAAATTCATCTTAAAATGTTCACAAAAGTTTAGGCAATTATGAGTTGCAGATATAGTGCAGTTATCAACAGTGTCTCGGGGTGGGCTTCCAGCTGATGAGGAATTTGCTGGTGAGAGGGTCGCTGGAATGACTGAGAAACTATTGCTGCCTGTCTTCTGAGAGCCAGGGCTAATGGTAGAATCCATTGTTATAGAAATTGGTTAGATGACAGCAATAGGGACCATAGAGTCCTTGAAATATTAGAGACCAGATGGTGGTGCTTAGTTGTCAGGGGCATGGAGGGGGTATTCTTGTCACAAACAGAAATGGGACCTTGATGCTCAGATAACTATTGAGGTGGCACATAGAACGCAACATCCTCAAGGGGGCAAGACGGATGAGGAGCCAACAAGGATATTGGCTCATCTGTAAAATCAAAATGCATTAAAGATGGATAATTATACAGACCCCTAATAAAAAATTATGATCTTTGCACACTTGGAATCCATTGATTGAAGGAGAGGCCAGAATCATCAGTTGAGTACAAAGAGCATAGTATAGAGTAATGATGGCCCCAGTCCTTTCCCAAAGTGACCCGTGATCATTTACTTAATATTTGGAAAAAGACACTGTCCAGAAATTATGAAACTTGTATGAAGCAGAGCTTGTTTTTCCATTAATGTCCAGAGCCATTATGATGCTCCCCTTCCTTCCATTGGTAATATAATTTATGGTGACCCAGCAATAAAAGGAGTCTTAGGCCATGTCTTTCTCTCAATGGGTGCATTGAATTTATGGACCCACTCGGTGGTCATTTTGATATAGACCCACTTGCTTGCTGGAAGCTCCCTACCTAGACTCCTCCCCTCCGCCCGCCACACACACACACACACACACACACACACACACACACACACACACTAATTCTTTCACCTGTAGGATGAGCTGTCATACTGGGGAAGAACAAGAAATGATACCAGGATCTTATTAACTCTATCTCACTCTGTCATAATGCAGCTCAAGGTGCCCCATCTTATTTGGATATTTGACACAACTTTACATTTGTCCACAATCACCTGTAATGGTAGCAAAACATCATAAAACTAGAGACCTGATGCACAAAAGTCATGCACTCGGGGCGGGGATCAGGGGATGGCCCCAGCCCAGCCTGCAACCTCTTGCAGTCTGGGAGCCCTTAGGGGATGTCTTAAGCCACCAGTCTGACATCCTTAGCACTGCTGTGGAGGTGGAAGAGGCTCCCGCCACCACTGCTCCACTCAGCAGCCATGAGCCCGGCTTCTAGCTGAGGGGCACTCCCCCTGTAGGAGTGCATTGAGTGTTTGTCCCCTGGTGGTCAGTGCACATCATAGAGACAGACCAGTTGTTCTGCTGTTTGGTCAATTTGCATATTAGCCTTTTATTATATAGGATACTTATGTGCATAATGAATGGACAAAGACAATGGGGGGTGGTGAATGGTGGGGTGGGGATGAGGCAGGCTGGGAGAGGATAATGGGGGAAAGGGGGACATAATTAATACTTTCAACAATAAAGAATTTTTAAAAATAAGAAAAAAATAAAAGAGAAAAAATGAAAAAAATGTTTTACACAGAAGATGTTAGACCTCGTGTTTTTTTTTTTTGTTATTGTTGCTCGATCAATAACTATGTATCATCTTAACTGATAAAAGCAAAATATTAAAATTAACCGTTTCTCCAGGACAGGGGTAAGCCACGCCCACCAGCCAATCAGAATGGCTGTATGCAAATTAGCTCAGGCAAGATGGCAGCTGGCAGCCCTGGAGGCCAGTGCAGTGCCAGCGGCAGGGTGAGCGGGGTGTGGGGGTGGGTGGGAG
>PVJC01051783.1:0-11353 GCA_004026665.1 Murina feae
ATCGCTTCCCCACCCCCACGCCAACCATCACCATGCCATCTCCCTCCGGCCCACCCCCACATCTCGCTCACCCTGCCACTGGCACTGCGCTGGCCTCCAGGGCTGCGGCCGCCATCTTGCCTGAGCTAATTTGCATACAGCCATTCTGATTGGCTAGTGGGCGTGGCTTACCCCGTCCCGGAGAAACGGTTAATTTTAATATTTCGCTTTTATTAGTTAAGATGATTTTTTGGCAATGACCATATCTTTTTTCTTTATAATAGTTTAAGAAGAGAGTCATTTAGGTCATCTTTGGTGGTCACAAATGGGCAGGAAGCAGAGTAAAAAGCCTTTTTATACAAGTGTTCTTCCTTTACAATTATACATGCAGTCTGAAATTTTTTTAAAGTTCTTATTATAGTAGAAATGACGTTGCAGATATGGTGAACTCATAAATTCACCTATAGGAGGGGATGAATACTGACAATTATATAAAAGTTGTAAATTAATGATCCTGAAATTAATCAAGTCATTATGGTTTGAGAAAATAGACTAAATCACATTCAAGGTACTCTAGATTACACTAAATGAAATTTCACTCTTCACTATAACTTGAAAATGGAAGCTTCCCAGAGCAGAAATGTTGGCTGTGTCTGAACTTCCCAACCAATCCCTCCATCAATGAGGCTTAAAATTTCATGATGAAAAATCTCAGCCACTACTATACTTTAAGAAAAACTGTTAAAAAATATATTGGTTGTTTAACTATCCATGTGATAACAAAATAAAATATCCACAGTGACATGGGGACTCTGCCGTGCCTCCCCAGCACCCTAAGAATGAGCTCCTCTTTCAGGGAGGAAGTTTCGTATCTCGCAGCCACCAGTTCGACCACATTTACCACAGGGGTCCCATCTTTCAGACTTCGTTCCCTCTTCCTTCTGCTCCATGCAGGTGGTGGGTAGGTGAGTTGAGAGGATTTGCTCCCTAAACTTGGACTTCTCTCTATACATGTGTCTGACAGAAATCAGAGTTTAGGTTCAGGAGGCCATAGAAGACGTATGCCTTTTGCTCCATTTCTGTTTCCTTACCTCTGCCTCGGGTGCCATCAGATACTAACTCAGAAGGTACTTTTAAAATTTCAATCCCACTCATGTCCCTTGAGTAGGAAGTTTGCCGGGGCATAAGGGAGACAGTGGCCAGCATCACTGAATACCTTCACATTTAATTATCCTCCATTTAAAATGACATCACTACACCTGTGTGTGGCCATACTACGTAAAGATAAACATGCACATATCCTCTGGTTAGCAATTTCACTCTAGATATAGTGCTAAAAAAAACTTCCAAACTTCCATACATTAGACAAGAAGATACTTAGCAAAATTTTTGTTACAGCTTTGCAATAGTTTAAAAGAAAATGAAGGAAAAAAAGATAGTAACCTAAATATTAAGAAGAGACTGGATCAATTGTTAATGGTGGCATATTCATAGAATAAAATATTATTCAGCAGTAAGAAGTGATTGAGCTGGAGGTCCCACACTTCTCATTTATAGAAATGCTATGTATTTCATGGAAATAATGCTATATATTTGAATGGATGTGTACATATAAATTAAATTGAAACTTGAACTAAATTAAATTTAAATTGAATAAATTTTATTTAAACTGAATAACTTAAATTGAAAAAAAGAGACACCAAACTCAGGAAAATGACTATTTCTGGGCAGGGATACAAAGAAATAGAATTGTGGAGGGGTACAAAAGAACTTTAATTATAATTTTTTAACTTTTTTATAATTTTTTAGGCCATGGGTGGGATATACATATGCTCATTACATTATTCTTTATACATTTTCATATGCTAGAAATATTTTATTTTTAAAACTCTTCCAAATTCTTAAGAGATATCATTAATATCACATATAGACCATTTACAAAAAGAGAGCTATCAGCATGCAGAGGGTAACTAACTGCTTTTGCCTGAGGAACTTTTGTGTTTTATTTTTATTAGCAAGGTCAATCACTCACTAATACTTCCTTTTCCTTTGCCTGCCTGGAATCTCAGAACCAAATTTGAGCTTTAACTTTACTGGCTAAGTAGGGCTCTGGGTATCTGTACTTTTTCTCCTGAACTTGATTTCCTTTTAAAATATGCACTTTCTCTTCTCCTGCATTTGTTTATTCTATTTTATGGTGTTATAAGCCTCTTTGGAGGAAGAAAAAACAATTATAAATAAAAATATAATTTTTTAATGTTCTAGTTTTCACTTTGTTCACATAAACATCTAGCATTTGCACAAGGAAGGGCTGTGTATTTGCCCAGTTTACATTTCTATATATAGCATAGTATCTGGCATGCAGTAAGTACTTCATCACTGATGATTAAATGAATTAATAAATCCACAAATTCATCCTTAAAGAGATCTTGACTTTTGCACATTTCAGAAGTGTCCAATTTGTCTTGTTATAAATGTAGCTTTAGTAAACATCTTGGTGAATATAGTTTTGGGTTGTTTCCTAAGGTTATTTTACCAGGAGTAAAATTACACATGTCACAGGATAGGAGCACTTAATGGCTATTGAAATATTTTCCCCAAATTTCTCTCCAAAAAAGCTTTTCCTAGTCTCTACATTCATGAGCAATGTATGAGAGTATTATTTCCCCAGAATTTAATGTGTTTATAGTATACTGTGCTTTTCATAATTACATTTTGTTCTGTTGTGCAATTTAATAGATGTAAAATTACCTTGATGTGGAGTTAATAATTTTTTAAATGTTAGTTTATCTACCATTGATTTCTTCTGTTTCAAACTACTACTATTTTTATGGTGAATTTAATGTGTTTGTGAATCAACTCACTTGGTTTTACCAGACCTTACACAAATTTTCTTTATTTGATGTGTCCCAACAGAGTAAATAACCCGTGGAAACTACTGAGGCTTCTTAATTTCCAATAACTGCCGATTGACCTTTAAATAATTAACCTGTTTAGGCTATAAATTTCTCACCTATAAACTGAAGATATGGATATGGACCTTGGGTGCCTATTATATTCCAGATCATATATATGAAATACTGATGACCATATGGCAGGTGTCTAGTAAATAATAACTACTGTTATTTTAATTACTAGAGGCCTGGTGCATGAAATTCATGCACTTGTGGCGGGGGGAGTCCCCTCAGCCCAGCCTGAGCCCTCTTGCAGTCCAGGAGCCCTCGGGGGATGTCTGACTGCTTTGTTTATTGATTGTATCTGCAATTGGAGTTGGAAGGTGTGAGGGATAGGAAATATATTTTGGGCATCCTTAGTGCTGCCGTGGAGGCGGGAGAGGCTCCCGCCACCACCGCTATGCTCACTAGCTGTGAGCTCGGCTTCTGGCTGAGCAGTGCTACCCCTGTGAGAGCACACTCACCACCAGGGGGAAGCTCCTGCATTGAGCTTCTCCCCCCTAGTGGGCGGTGCACATCATAGCAACTGGTCATTCTGCCATTTGATTTGCATATTAGCCTTTTATTATATAGGATAAACTTTAAAATTAGGCTCATAATCTATATAATTACTGAATTTATTTCCTAGTCTATGCACATAGGGAATAAATATATATTAACTAGGGATTTTTTTTATAATTCATTTTGAACCACCTTAGGCAAGAAAAAAAAAAAGGAATTTACTAATGGAAGGGTAGAATTATCAGGAAGGGTAGGGATTCAGCTAAACCTCCAAATACAGGAGTCCTCAATCCTCATGCTGTTGGAATGTTCTCTTACCAACATTTATCTCTGATTCTCCCTGTACCTGAGTGCCATTCTTTTTCTCCACAGGTGAACTTTTCTCACACAACTGCCAAAAGTACCCCAAGATTTACACCTTACAACTTCAGGTTCTGAAGAGAGATTGTTTGGATAGTCCCTCAGATTCTAAGTTCAAATATTTTAGGAAAGGGACTTTTGACCCAACTTGGCTCAGGTACCCCTACCCCCAAGTTCTAATCAGATCTGTCTGAGGAGGGATGTGGTTCGGTCCCCTAAGAATATGAACACTTCTATAGAAATTTTTAAGAAAGAGGAGAGTATTGTTTCCTGAAGAAACGAGGGATGAACAAAACAGTGTTCACCATAAATTTAAATGGTCAAGAACGCCTTGAGAGAAGGAATTAGTCCTTTGCAGACAGGCATAATTTCTCGTTAGTAGATCTGGAATAAAAATATTATTAGCATGAAGTGTAAGGTTCTGGATGAGGGTCACCCAAGTAGTAGGATGAGGTGGTAGAGTATAAAAAGGAGGCATGGTACCTCTGGTGTGTGTGTGTGAAAGCAAATTACCTTCCCTAAAGGTACTCAATGAATAATTGTTGAATGAGGAAAAACATTTAATAAATTGCCAAAACAGCAACACATGGCCTTGTAAGCAGGGAGGGAGGAGTAGAAACAACCTCCTGGGAGCAGCCCAAGCTGAAGGGAGGGAGAGGCTCTATATTTGAATGGCATTTTGGGTTTCTACTTTTGCCAGAACTGATCATTTTAATGCCTGAAATGAGTACTCTTGGGACTAAAAGTGACCAGAGGATGATTTGGTCTCTGTTAGTCACCAGGAAAGTTATAGGACTTAAAGAACTCCGAGAGAAGGGCTGAGCAGACAACAGAGAATATAAAAATGTTGGTTTTTCATTGCATGAGTCCCACTCCTGTACTATTCAGCTGAAGAAATAAAAATTAAATTCGCCAGATTTTTATCTATTGAATAACAAATACTCATTCATAATAATAAAAGCATAATATACTAATTAGACTAGATGGCTGAACGACCTTCCAGACAATATTCTGGATGGCCTTGGAGACCGGGGTTGTGAAGGCCAAGCCCCTTGCACAAGTTTTGTGCATCAGGCCTCTAGTAATTAATAAAAAAACATTTTTTAGGAAGTTTCCATGTGACCTTTTTATCCATTTTGAGACAATTCATTTAGCATTTCTGAGTCTCCATTTCTACCCTGTGAAACAGAAATAATGAAACTGAAAGCAATGACCTGGTTCATGGACTCCATGTACTTGTTATGTTGGGATGATAATCAAAGAGTAAATGGATTTTTGACCTGAAGGGAAGAGGAATAAATCCCAAAGCTGAGAAATGAGTTAAATATATTATATTTGGTAATTCCAATCTAAAAGATTCTGATTCAGTATGTTGAAGAGGTGATTCAGGGAATCCAAGATCCTTGGTAATTTCTATCAGGAACCAAACCATCCCCCCCCTTTTTTTAATTTGAAGAGAAAGAGAGAGAGAGAAAGAGAGAGAGAGAGGGGGAGAGAGAGAGAGAGAGAGAGAGAGAGAGAGAGAGAGAGAGAGAGAGAGAAGGAGGGGAAGGGAAGGGAAGGGAAGGGGGAAACATCAATTGGTTACCCCGTGTATGCACCCGGTGTATCAAACCCCCAACCTAGGAATTTGCCCTGACCAGAATCGAAACCAAAACCTTTTGGTGTAAGGGATGCTGCTCCAACCAACTGAGTCTCCAGCCAGGGCTATCAGGTACCATTCTTCAAACAACTGTCACATAGCTATGAAAATGGGATATAAATTGGTTCTGAGATCAGGATAATTTCCTTTATATGTGGAGTTGCACTTAAAACACTTAAAAACCATGACCATATGAGTTGACTGATAAAAATGACCTGGAGATCCATGTAGAAAAAGATATGCTACACCAAACTAGTGCTCTTGAGATCGCCTCAAAAATTTTGGAAGATAAGTATGCTAAGCAACAGAGGCACAGTATCCCCACCTGCTCCTACCTGGACAAAAATAACTCTGGATGATTTAACGAGTAGTAACATGTTGTATTATTGCAAGATGGCAGTGTCAGCCCATTTTGGGGTACAGTGAACTGGACTTTAGCATTTCTCAACCAAGTAGTCATTGTTAATGCAATATAACATATTTGTACTTTGCTGAACACTTTTACACTTGGTACAAGGTGAATAGAATTGTTATCCATATTTTCTATATATGAGATCAAAAGTGAATGAGGTATAGGTCTTGCTTAATATCACAAAGCCAATAGGGAGCAGAGTCCATGCTAGGGTCACACTCCAGTTCTCTTTGTCCTAAATCCTGTGCTATTCCCATTGTAAGAGCATTTGCTACTGAAAAGGATCTGATCATGTCCAAAAGCAAAATCAGGGAGCTACATATGAAAATAAGAGTAAGACATACCACCCAGAGAGGTAGAGAATGCCAAGGATTGGCAATTCACGTGAGGGACAGAGGAGACATACAAGAAACATCTAAGACATCTAGATTAATAGTAGAAAATGAGAGATAAGCTGAAAATTTTCTATCATTTAAGAGGAAAATATTAGAAAAAAAGCTGGAAAGCCTTCAGGTTGTGATTTTATGCCTGAGTAGATATGAAACTTAACACTGGGAAGACCCAACCTAACTAAATGAAAATAGTCTCCTTAACATTAATAACTAGTTAAATTCACTGTGTTAAAGGAAAATGTCAGTCACTTTACTGAATGGGGGTTATGGGAAAACCAATTGAATTAACTTATTTTCTTTCATTTTTAAATTAGATTCTTGATGCTATGTAGACAGAGCTTATAGGTTCAATAAAAATTAGTTACTAAATTGTCTATCCAAGTCCTCAAAAAATAATATTTAAATAACACTATCTTGACCACAAAAATGAGGCCAACCATACCCTTTATTCACATCTAATTTTGTTATGGATACGATCAAAGTCCACTTTATGATTTGGCCTTATATCACATTCAGAGAGGAAATAGTCCAGAGATGTTCAGCAATTTATCCAGAACCAAGACTTGAACCTATGCTTCCCAATTCCCACTGATAACTAGCTTTTATTCTTGAAAACCAATAAGTGCTTACAAAAGGTAGATAGGTTAGTGTTTTGGATTGCTCAAAGAAAATCTTTTTAATATAAATAGTAAGTGCAACTGAAGGCAGCCTTATCATAACTGTGCTCTGTGTTGGGCATAGTGACTCATAAGCTCATTCGCTTTGTGACTCATAGCTCTTGGAAAAGAACAAGATTCCAAGGAAATATTGGTTTCTATTCAAAACTGGTCACTTTCTTCTCCTTTTTTAATAACAGCAACAACAAATATAGACTACTTAGAAAAGCATCAGTATTTAAATCTTTATTATCTAAATCTCATGATAATAGAATTTCTTTGCTGTGTTCAAACATAGGAGAAACTTGATAATAGTTATTTCTGGAAAGAACAGCTATAGATGAGAGGCTTTTAAAAATAAGATTTAGAGTCATATATAACAGATTGTGATTACTCATTATAAGCTTTCCCAATGCTATGACTCACTCTTAAGCCAGGTGTCATTCAGAACCTACAGAGTATTTTGAAGATTAAATTGTCATAATGCAAATAGGTCTGTGAGGTCTGAAAGGTTGGCAACTGCTGCCCTAGATGACAGGATAACTAATAAAATGTACAGAAGAAAATTCTCTTGAGATAACAATCCTCCTGCAATAGCTGCAAGGGAAAGAAACAGCTTGCTGCAAAAATAAACAAACAAGCAAACAAACAAATAAATGCCTTATCTTGGTTTTCCCAAGTCTGAGATTTATTTGAAGATTACTTGTTATTTCACACCAATGCAGAATCTCTCCTCATCCTCTTCTTATTTCTTTTTCCTTTTGTCTGCTTCCTATTCTAATCCAGGATGAAAATGAATATAAATAACTTGTGTAAATCAGGTCAGCTGCAAGTAATAAAAATATCAACAAAATCTCAGCTCAGAGAAGATTAAAAAGGGAGTGATTTATTAGCTTATCTAACTAGGAAGTTCAAGGGGAACCAGGTATGGTTTGGTTCAGGTACTCAGGATGCTAGTATCTTTGTGTATCCGTCACTCAGGCCTACTGTTCCCTATGTTGGTCTCATTCTGAGGCAGGTTCTTCCTTGAAAGTGATAATGATTGCTGCACCCAGTTTCCAATCTGCCATCAAATCTCCCCCAACAGATGCACAGAAACTCTTGGGCCCTCACTGGACCACCTTGGGTTGTTCATCCAACCCTGAAGCAAGCACTGAAGCTTAGGGAATAGATTATGTTAATAGTCTGATTGAATGTCAAAACTGAGTAGTGAGGAGAGCGGCAAAAGCTGTGGTCAGCGTAGGTGGCCCACATGGACTGAGAGCAGGGGAGGAGAGCCATGTTTTCTGTTACAGGAAAAGGAGATGGGCAGGCAAGAGCAACTGCATAGTCTGCCAGTTACCATTTTTTGAACCCAAAATGCTAGCCTGAAGCCCGGAGCAAACTCTTTCTTTCAATGACATTGTGCCTATGGAGCAAAATGGATCCTGGAAGCCCTGTTTCTGCTGTCAGCAGCCTCTGCTCTCCCTCCATCTTACCGGAGTCTTTGGCCCACATTCTCTCTTATTAGTCTGTTCCTGGCTCATTTTATCACAGCCCACTCAGTCTTTAAAAGAGCCATTTTTCTCTAACCTGCCTGGGGTGCACCACTATTAAGCTTGAGAGGAAAGAACGTAAGTAGAAAATGAACAGGAAAGATGATTTTTTCTCCCAACATATAATAGGAATTCATGTTGATTGCATTTCTTTTTCTAAGAAAGTCTAATTCCTCAATTAGTCTGGAGCAATTGATACAGTACAAGCAGCTGTTGTGGCAGAAGATATAAGGGTCAGTAGTATGATTTACTTATTTACAATCCTGATGTGCCAGACTTACCTTTGTCTAATAGGTGTTGAAACATTTTTCTTAAATTTAAAAGAATGACATCCTTTCCAGAAATGTCTGAGCTCAGAATGAAATGAGACAACAAGTGGAGGAGCCGAACTAATAAAAATGGTGCTTATGGTCTTATGGTTACACTTTTACTCCTAAGAAATTTATGGGGAGTCGAAACTCTCCAGTCCGGAAATGGAAAGCAGCTTGATGAATATTGACATTTATTTAACGTCTAGTTCATGTTTTCTGTGCAAACCAGAATTCAGCTCACTGTTCAGCTAAATGTCTGCTTTGTTACATCCCTGCTGTTTTCAATGTTTGGCAATTAGATTGAATTCACAATGAAGGTGCTAAGGCATTTCGCTCATCTGGGAACTGAATACAAAATTGCAGAAAGGACATTTTTTAATTTCTTTTGGTTGTAGCACCCAAGATTGTCACGTTCTATGCATTCAAATGCCAAGTACCTTCTCCCAAGTAAATAACTAGGCAGGTGGCCAGAAAGTTGAGCTGGAAGATTCTTCCTGAGCTGTGCTGAGATGGGCCTAATCACTGGAGCTTGATTTGAGTGATGACTTATAAAAAGATAGCATTAAAACACTGACTCACCAAGTGAGTCACCCTTGCTGAGCAGAGCGCTTTTATTATCCCCAGAAAGCTGGCTATCACGAAATCATTTCAATGCTTGCCTAATGCAAGTGGGGATGTCTAGCATATTGATTCCACTCCGAGTTTATGCTCTGGATCAAGACCAATTTACACCTGGGGAGTGTGCCAGGATCCTGTTGGGGCAAAATTGTGAAATAGACAGAAATTGTCTTCTAGCAACTCTTCTCAAGGCCCTTTCCAGAATGTGTTTACCCTAATCCTCCCTTCCTCTTCCCTCTCTTCTCCTCCCCTCTCCTTGCCTCCTCTCTCCCTTTCTCTCTCCCCTAAACAACTATTTCTTGCGTTCTGATGATAGGATATTGTGGCTCTATTCCAGGGTAACATCTGCTCTGAAAATTTCCCTATTCCCTGGTTCCCTCCCTTGCACCAAACTTATCTGTTCTCTAAGCCCTTCTCCCTGGGGCCTTGCTAAATGGTTGAAGTTAATTTGATAAAGATAGATTTGCATATAGGACTGAGTAGTTGACAAGAGATACTTACCAGTACATAATATCAGAGAAACCTAATTTATGGAAGACTCAAAACTTCCATTAAGCTGATATATGCACACTTGGCACCTGAATGCTACTATTTGGGAAGGCATCAGGATTTGGTAGAGAATATCAACCAGGAGTTAGACAGCTTGTGTTTTCCATCTGGGTAATTTTGAATAAGTCTGTTAACTATTTTGAGATTAGGTATTCTTATAAAAAAAAGGGAAGAACAAATGCCTTTCTTTCTTATTATAGTGACCATCTGCTGATTTTGCCTGCTTCGTAGATATTTCTCATCCTCTGTTTTTCTTTGCTTAAATACCCCTCCTCATACTCAGCCCATGTGCTTTGCTTGATGGTATGCTGGACTGCTCTCAATGGAGAACCATTAGAGTTAGCCTTGGGACTTCTGCTACAACCACTAGAAGACAGTTGAGCTCTTCCCATTGGTAATTTAAAGTGCCTGGTGGCCATCTTTGTCACCACTTTGGGAGAGCTACAAGCCTAAGGCACTCCAGGTGAGCAACACCAACAGGAGAGCTTGATCAGTATCTCTCTCTCAGGATCTGAACTTCAGTACAGGAAGGATCCTGGTTGTCCCTGATTAGGACAGGTGCCCATCCTTGAATCTGGACATGCTTATTATCAAATCTATTTCTAAGTTACATGATCCAGTAAATCCTCCTGTTTGCTAAAACCATATCTGAGTTGGTTTCTGTCCTTTATAGATGAGAGTTCTAACTAGTCCAGCCTGAAAGCAATGAAAAGAGTTCCGTGAGCAGTTGACAGTTGTTCTATAGCAGGGCTTGGCAAACTCTTACTGTAAGGGCCAAAGAGAAAATATTTCAGAATCTTTGGGCTACAAAGTCTGGTACAGTTCTACAACTTGCCATTTTAGTAAGAAAGTAGTCATATATAATACAAATATGAAAGAGGGGCTGTGTTCGTAAATATTTGGCCCATAAATATTATTTATAGACACTGAAGTTTGAATTTCATGTAACTTTCACCTATCTTAAAATATTATTCTTTGACATTTTCCCAACCATTTAAAAAATCGCTCTTAGTGTATAAAAACAAGAGGCATGCAGTGGTTTTCTCACACTTTGCTCTATAGGAACAGTTGATTGCAAGAATCCTAGCAACAGCCTTTGGGGATGGGGGGGTGAAAGTTTCAGTTGAAAAAGAACAATTGTAACCCTGTGTTACCATCCCTAAATCATTTAATTGGGCATTATACATTTTCAGTGACTCTGGCATTACTTAATTTACTATCTTATAAAAATGCCCACATAATTTCATATATATATATATATATACTAGGGGCCCGGTGCACAAAAATTTGTGCACTCGGGGTGGAGGGAGTCCTTCAGCCCGGCCTGTGCCCTCTGACAGTCTGGGACCCCTCAGTGGATGTCCTATGATGGCCCCAGTCTGCCAGGCACCTTGTGTGTGTATGAGTGTGTGTGTGTGACCACTGGGGACCTGCCCCCAGCCGC